>BMAU01002040.1:0-23355 GCA_019973935.1 Trichonephila clavipes | reverse complement strand
GTACGGGTTTCACGCTCCCGAGGTGCCCTAGTGATCTTTTCCTTCTCCCTAGGGGTTTACTGTCTTTGGTAAACACGGGCTTCACGCACCCGGGGAACCCTAGTGAGCCTTCTCTATTTTCGGCCCTTTTTCTTGCCATCCAAATTTCCCTTTTCTTCTTTTCCGGTCAAGACCACAGACCCATTTTACTAAATGAACATTGTTCAAATTTAGTTCTTTCCCACTGGAAAAACTTCCTATTTTTTATTAACATATTTTGGTTTACATCTTGTGTTGCGTTAACTTAGTTTGTTTTTCGTATATTTCTTTAAACCTTTTGATTTGTGTTGCTTTATTTGTTTTTGACTAACACCGTTGGTTTCCGACCCGCATGTTTGCCGTGTGCGGCGTCCCGTAAGGAGGAAAATGGTGTCCTGGGATTACCTTTGGCCCACGCTTCGCTGTAGACGGGAGGCAGGAGTGAACCCGCTCCTGTCAATCGGCTGGTGGTACCTCTCTTCGGAGTCTCCGAAGAGACACTGCTGTAGGGTTAGTGCTGCGGATAAGGGGTGTCGGGTTTACCCGTTGGATCCTCGCCCTGATGCTGTAGCATTATATTCTGGGTGTACTCTAGGTAAGCGCCGTGCCTGGTTTTTTGCCAGATGACAGGCACACTGCCTCCCTTGTAGGACTCCGTGGTGGGTGGAGGCACGCCAGGGCGAAGTTTTTTACGCGTATTTATGGATCCGAATATGCTGTGCCCGGGTAAAGTCCTTGTATTACCCACACTCACCGTAGATCAAATTGCTGCTCATTCGAGATTTTTACTGATTTCCCTGCCGAATAAAGAGATGTCAAATAAACCGCCTTTCGCAATTCACAAGGCTATATTAGGTATAGGTGGTGAACCGAAATCTATCAAAAGATTAAGGTCCGAGGATCTGCTTATAGAAACCATATCTGATTTGCAAACAAAGTCGTTTCTTCTCGCCAAAACTTTTCTAAATTCACCGGTAAATGTAAGTCCTCATAAAACTCTAAACTCATGCAGAGGTGTCATTTCTGAACCTGACTTGCTGAGCACTCCTGAATCGGAAATACTTGATGGTTTTTCTGATCAGGGTGTGATTCAAGTCAGGCGAATAACAATAAAAAAAGATTCGAATATCATTCCGACAAAACATTTAATTCTTACGTTCAATAGCCCGAAACTACCTACCACTGTCAAAGCTGGTTATCTAAACTGTAATATTCGTGCCTACATTCCGAATCCTCTGCGCTGCTTCAAGTGTCAGAGGTTTGGACACTCACAAATAGCCTGCCGTGGGCAATTGACGTGCATCTGTTGGACATTCTTCCGCAGATTGCAGTCTTGCGCAGAAATGCGTCAATTGTTCACAGCCTCACTCCTCTGACTCAAAACAGTGTCCTAAATGGAAAGCTGAAAAAGAAATTCAAGCCATTAAAACCAATAGAAATATTTCATACCTTGAAGCCCGAAAATTAATAGCACCGCAGTTATCCCAAACTTACGCCCAAGTTGCCAAACCTTCAACTTTTACCAGTACAACCCAAACGGACGAAAATATTACACACATTAAATGCCCGCCTTTGCAATTACTTCAACCTTTACTATCCGTTCCGCAGCCTGATAAGTCAAATTCAGTTTCCGCATTGTCGTCTCTGCCACTCAGGCAGACCTCTTGTCTTCCACATCTTCTAACGCACCTTCCACTAATGATATGTTTACCTCTATTGGAACTTCTTCCCCAATCATACCCACTTCCTCGTCCCACTCCGTTATTCAACCACCCTCTGCATCTAATATACAGGATACCAAGAAAATCTCAAAAGTCCGAGCGAGAAAACGAAAAAAAGAAATACTGCAAAAAATGAAGGACACAGTATTTGAGATTAAGATGGCTCAACATAGACCCAGAAAGCCAGCTTCTGTGGAATATACAACAGACGAGGAAGACACCATTGTATACGACATGGGAGAAGAGATAGAATCTCCGAAAAATGGCAGTACTGTAGGAGAATCAAAAAAGGATATTGCGAAATATACATGTATAACCCCTACGAAATATAAAAAGTGACTATATTTTTATTGACATGAACTGTTTCAACTTTTTTAAAATAAAATTTTTACTGATTTTTTTTTAATACTTTTGTTTTTAGATCTTGTCTGACTTGTTTGCTTTTCTTATTTGAAAACAAGTCATACGAGATTTGAACTTTTACCGTTTTTTTCAGTCTTTTTACACATTTTGTTAAACATTTTAATATTTTAACGAATGTTTGGCGCAGTATAGCCAGGTTTGGCTCTTGCGCCATTAACCCCTAAATTCACTCACTCACACCCAACTAATCTCTCTGCTCCAACTGGAGTAGAGTACACTGGAGGGAGGCTAAGCAGCCGCTCAAAATTTTCTAAGCCCCAACTGACGTCTCTGCTCCAAGACGGTGGGTCCATCACCCGACTTCCTCATTCAGTACACCCCAGCGAGGCTTTGCAACCCCCTCTGACATTTTCGTAGTTTCAACTGATGTCTGTAGTCTTGAGGAGGGAGTGGCAGAATTTTGGGCTGGCGGAGCCGGACAGTCACCGGACGAGGGATGAGTCTCAGTAGATCGCACTGTGGTGGGTGCTTTGCTACTTTCGACGCCCCGTCCAGAACGAATTTGCTTCTGCAGACGAATCTGCGTCCGCACGCATCACACCCGCCCGAGGGCCCAACACAGGACATTGGGCCGGCGGAGCCGGTGAGTCACCGGACGAGGGATGAGTCTCAGTAGATTGCACTGTGGTGGGTACTCTACTTTCGACGCCCCGTCCAGAACGAATCTGCGTCCGCACACATCACACCCGCCCGAAGGCAGGTTCTTGACTGCAGGACCCTCTAGTCTTGAGGAGGGCCAAACAGAAGTTTCCAATGCACCGCCACCTTGTCACGAGTCCTTCGTTGGACTGTGGCGCACAAGCCGAAAAGGGTTGTATCCTGCCGAGCTGGAGGACCGAAAAAATCTGTATCCCGCCGAGCGGGAGTCACTGTACATGGACTCCAAGTGCTGACATGAGGCTTGCTCCTTCCTCACTTGCCGTTTCCACCGCCCCGATTGTAATGCAATCTCTGCAATTCGTGAAACTACACAGCCACAAGTAGTCCACTCAACGCGACTGCTTCCTTGTACCTCTCTCCTTCACGAGGGGCTGGTGTGGAATCCTTCTTTGTGACGTTCGTCGGGCCTCTCGAGTGGCCCCACGTCAATAATCTCCCTTATTTAAGCTCTACTCTAACCTCAGTGGTTATCTAGTGTGGTGAGGCACGGCAACTCTATCGACGCCTCGCCTATTCATTCCCAAGCCCCCAATACTCAAATCCCTCCACTCCTTACAACTCGACCCGTATGTCGTTTGGAAGTCCCGTCATTTAAAATACCCAAAGCCGCGGGCAGCAAAAATCACATCTCGGCCTCCTCTCCCGGGCTTTGCTCTCCGGACCTGAAACAAACCACTGCCTTCCCCCCACCGAAGAGTAAATTCAGGATATTGAAACAGTCGGTAGCAAAAGTGACACCGGCCCACAAAAAACTGCGCACCAAAGGCACGGAATCTTTCCCTGTGTGCCCCGCACCGACTTCCTAGTGTAAACCTCACCCTGTGAGGCTCCACTCGCGTGGAATTCCACTCACTAGCAAAAGGGATGACGTGCCACACTTTACCCATTCACCTCGATATGTGCAGACCCCCAATAATACTGGCATGCCTAGACCTGCGAAGCCTACCGAGTGTTTTGCCATTCGCTGGAAACAAAAATTCCTATCCTTGCCCGTTAACCTCCATACGTGCAACTTCGACGCACTGCCCTTGCATTTGGGGACTTGTCCAAACCGGAGAGTCTCGTACGGCGGAGAACCCCCTACTCGCCGGCATATCTCTCGAAATGTGCCGCCTCCGACTTCATATCGCAAATTCCTCCCCCGCACTCCAATCTTTACCACGCTTCGTCCGAGGTTTGTTACAACTCCACCGAGCTGCGCAAACTCTAAAGTCACCCCCTCCCAAAGCTTCGACCGTGATCCCGAGCTCTACGATGGGCTTCTCCTCGCCCAGGTGCAACACCCTTTACAGGTAAAGCTCCACCCAAAAAACTGGAAGGCTTCCCCTCAAAAATTCCCTGTCTCCCGCTGCAACTCAACGACGGTCTCTTCTTCGCAACCTCTCCTCAAAGGCCCGCCCCAGCCACTTCTAAAACACCAAAAACATCTTACCTTGTTACTCCTCTTTGGCACACTCCCACAACCTCGAACCTGCTGTTTTTTCCTAGTCTTCGCCACAACATCCATCTGAAAACACTCATTGATTTTCCTTTCCATGCATATCAACTAATAATATTTCATCAAAAGAAATATATGTTAACTAGTGATACTTTTATTCAAGTATCATTTCATCACTTATTTCTTATGTCAGTTTTTCTCAAACTGTGGGTGATGTCATAACTCTAAAAGGGGCCGCGAGCATTATGAAGAGTCGAAAACAAAAGATTATTTAAAAAAAAATTTTTTAATTTAAAGTAAACAAACAAAATACATTCTTACGTTATAAAAAATGAAATACACATGTGTGTTCATTGATGTAATACACTTATAAATATATCAAAGTATTTCATAATTAATTTAACAATACTAATTTAAGAACTTTTAACAATTACTAGTAATCCTATGGGCTCTTAATATGTAACATTCTATGCAAAAATTAACACTTGATGATTTGACCGGTTCATAATTAATTATTTCAATGCCGATTAAAAATTACGCCCGGTTTCAATAACAAATCCGATTCAATTATGGTTTTATGGACAGCAGTTCACAGAAAACATTGTACTTCGGAAAGACATATACATACGCCGGTAGTATTTAAGAAGAAGCTATTTTTAAATTTAATACATTGTTATTGTATGGGGTGAGGAAAATTAGGATTGAATATTGGGTTGCAAATATTGAAAGTTTGAGAAACACTGTCTTATGTGCAAAATCATTCGTTGAAAAACTACCATTAACTTAAATAATTGATGAAAATACCAACGATTACTGGTCCAACTTGGCATCTGTACAATTTTTGACAAATCTTCCAATGATAATTCATCCATTTATTTTACATCTCTTTCTTGATATATCAAATTCCTCCCAAAATAAGTAACATATACAATTGTTGAATTTTATTTATAAAAGACATAGAAATAAAATGATCATTTCAAATAATATCACCTAAATTCTTTGGGGGAGGCTTTTTTAGAAAATGAAATATGTATATTTTCTTGCCAATATACTACATAAATTAAAACATACAAAAAAAGCATTCATTTTGAAATGACACAAAACATACATTTATCAAAAAACGCCTTAGTCAACATGGGGAAAAATATCACTTTTCATTCTATCACATAGTATGCATCCAATACTTTCAAACTTTTACCAACTGCTTACCATACAAAACAATTCAACACAGTAGACTTTCACCACTCGATTAAGCACAGAAACCTCCAACAACCTCAATGGTCAAGTGAAGCTTATTCTCTTATGAAATTCAACTTGCTATCACATTCTTAACAATTTATTATTAACTCAAAATTTCAAATAACCCCGACGACATTTACTCTCTTCGACGTGGTTATTGGAATGCAAGCCTACAGAAGATGAATGCTGTGCGCGTGGGCATGGTATAGGTACACGAGGAAGGAAGGTTATATTGAAAACAAAACATTCCTCAGACCACAAAAAATTATTTTGTCCTAAATCGGGACTTGAAATGTCACTCTTGGACATTTCACACTATTATACATCAAACACAGATAACATTTTTTATTCTGATTCCACTACTGCCTCATGTTCTCTGTAAGGCTAGATGTGTGTAGGATTTTTTTAGGGAATATTTGTTGCTTCTCTTAATGAGTGTTCACATAATTGACAATTCCCAAAAATATATTAGGTATTTAATTCTAAGTTTTTTTACTCAGTTGGGCGAGTGACAACACCAATTCCTACTCTAGCATTCATTTTGCAAAAGAAAGCTTTGGCAAGTTATAAACAAAAACATTTTTACGTGGTCCGAAGTCAAATTTTACAGCTCGTCTCTTTTTATTGTTGTACAAAGAAAAGTCAACATTGTTTCTTTCAATTCTGGTACATAATTTTATTTGTAAAATTAGGTTTTGAATAAATCCCCTCTCCATATAGATTTTTCTGTAGAAGACATTTTGTATGAAATTACCTAATCTTGTACCTAGATATAATTACAATTAATATTCTTTATTATTTTCACAGGGGTGTTTATGGGACCCCAAAAAATCCCCTGAAACTTTTACGGACTTACTACCGACATTTTGGAGTTTCGAGAAGGGGAGAAACGAAAAATTACAATTATGAAGTATTGAATGACCTAATTATAAAAGTTCAATGAATTACTTTTTTTGCAAAATTAATAACCATAAATTCTCAAACATATAAACTACTACATTTTATGTAAATATTTACCCAGATCAAAATAAATAATTCATTATTATTCCTACTTCCTTTTGAACGACGATTCCCGGGTATCGAAGTTCAAAATCCCCGGAGCACAAACACCCCTGTTTTCATAAAAAAAAGGAGGAAAATGGCCTTAATTATCTCAACCATTTTCATTTAGTCATTATTATTGGATGTTATTTAAATGAGAGGAGGGTTTATTTTGTTGGAAAACACTCATTCCACTGATAATGCAAATTCTACAGTAGCTGATGTAAGGGGGAGTTTTGTATAACAAAAATACAAGGCACAAAAACTGAACATTTTTATTCAAATAAGTTTCTTAATAATAAAATAGTGTTCAAAGTGTGCAGCTCACTATAAGAACCAGTTTATTAAACTATAATGTTCAATGAAAATACATGTAATTCATTAATAATTTAAATAGTTTCATTATAAAGCAATGTATTAGCTCATATTGTTTCTTTCATTAAATTCATGTGTGTATGTTTGTTTTCTAATGATTACAGAGTGAAACCGAACTTCCAGGGAAATCGTACCTAGGGCCATTTTTTTAAAAAGCCTTTTATTCCACACAATATATTATTTTATATTAACTCCATTTGGATGGTAGTTAGTGTAATGATGAGTGCACATATCAGTTTCACATTTTTAAAGACGCCAGTGGCTCTGTACACAGGTTTCCCCTACATGAAATTTCTTTTCAAGTACAAAATGTTTACTAAAATTTGTTCAGTGTGATTTTTTTAAAAATCCATGGATTATTTCCATTCTGGCTAAGTTACCCTCAAAATTTCAAAACAAGTTCAATTTCTAAGTGGGATACAAAAATGTATAATCCTTTCTCACTCATCCAAGATAAATGGGATTCTACTTTATAAATATGCTTAGGCCAGTAATAGTTTCCTCCGAAAATTTCTTACTAATTAATCTCTGAAATTTTTACCCTTACGAGACTAAGCTAAGAATAAATATTCATATGCAACTTTTTATTTTAGGCATAAAATACATAAAAATCATAATTAGGTTTTCACTTTGAACATACTTTCTTATAGCATGAACATATTCTTATTAAATAAAACATAATAATATACTCAACATAAATTGAAATCAAAATTAGAATGACGCACCCTCGTTTGACAATCACCAGTTGAAACAGTGAGAAATGTTTCATTACATCTTAAGGCGATCTTAACAATTTTTGAAGTTTGGTTTTAGTTGTATTTATAAATTTTTTTAAATTTCTGAGGGTTTTTTAAGCATGTATATTTTCTTTTCAAAGTACCTTATACTACATGAAACTTGTGTATGGAGTTTTTAAACTGCTGCTCACATTAATTTCATATTCATTTTTTTGGTTGAAAAACATACAAAAATTCTCCAAATAGCATTCATTTCGATTTTGAAATTTTAAAAACAAATTGCTACATTTCTTAACATATCTTTCCATACACAGTTTTACAAAGCATACATTTTAGAACATTTATAAAACATTCCTACTACAATTATCAAAATAGCTTGAAGGTTTTGAATGATAATATATGATCAAAAAGGAGAAATATCAGTTTAAAGTTTACATTCCACGAACAGCATGATACAATATTCATCGAATGGCTTCAAACTGTTTTGAAAGGTTAATTAAGCTTATTTAAAACTGTATACCATAAGAAATTGCAAAAATGTACAATTAAACAATATACCGGCATAATGAATACAAATGAAAAATCTATATTTTCTAAAACTTTACCTTAAATAATTATAAAATAAATACACACATCAGAGCTAATTCAATGCTCAGTCTTACAACTTAAATAATGCACAACATGTACTAAAGATGTTTATTTCCATGATTTTAAAAGTCTTTACATGTTAAATATTGTACACGAATGAAAGCAAAATCAAATAACAATTTATAGGTAAAAAAATATTTCAAAATTTCATTTGTTTAAAGAAATATTTAAATAATTGTGCTGAATTTGACATACACAGGCTATTTATATATCATCAAAAACACAAATATATAAAAATGGGAATTTTTCTGTTGTCCGAATTAGATTTTTAATTATCAGTGGTATTAAAATGCAAGTTAGTATTTGTGCTTTCAGTTTCAAGTTTTCATTTCATTCATAATAATATCATAAAAAGCTCGCACAACTTTTAAATCTTGACTCAATCCGTTTGATAAACAATATTCAAATTAGAATTTTTGCATGAATTGCATAATTATTTCTTGAAATGATTTGTTACTGCATATGTAATTCTATATATGTTAATCTCATTTGCTGTGCCGTAGAAAAATAATTATAATCTAAAAAGAGGGTACACCAGTATTGGTTTGACTTCTGCCCAGCATCAAAAATTGTGTGTTCCATAACTGAATAAAAAAAATATCGACAGTTTTTGGGTACCGTGTCGCCTTAAAACTTTACAATGGTATTTTTCAAACATGTCATCATGTAGTGTAGGTTTAATTATGCAAATAAAAAATTACTACATAATCAACATTTTATTTACAATACATTAATTCACTGAAATTCTATTCTATTTCCTGAAAAGATTTTATATTATCCAAGAAAATAAATTGTCTGCTAAAAAATAATATTTGGTAAGTAAGAATTATACTATTATTAAACAGCCCCATATTACAATATATTTCAATTATATTTCTAAATATGCTTATTAAATTAAATCAGTTGCCAAAAAAAAAAAGTTACGAGTCCAACATCCTCTATATTAATTCCATATTTAGAGAATGTTTCTATAAGAAGAAAAGTTTTTTTTCACAAATTTTCAACTTAAAAGCCATTTTTATATCAAAATCTATCGTAAATTATAACTTAAGTTTTATTCATAACGGGTTCAGAGAAATATTCATAACAAAGCAGTTTAAAATTCGGCATTTAAAAAAAAAAGTTCCGATAATCTGTTATATAAAACGGTTGTTCAAGGTGTTAAATGAAGTATAGAAAAAAAAAAGTGAATGCTTTGCACCAAACGCGGCATCCGATTAAAAAAAAAAATTGGTTCTATAATTCGATAAAAGGAAAAGAGAGAAAAACATTTCCAACACAAACATGTATACATTTATAATCAAACTGGTATTCTTAGATTTTTAAGTGAGTATTGTTTATTTAAAAAAAACCCAACAGATTCAAGCGTACCCTTGCAAGTGTATCCTGCATTTTGAATCCAACAAAAATAAAACATTTCGTTTCTAAGTCAGTGATATTTCACAAGAGACAAACTGGTCATTTAATCATATGAAAATAAAAATGCAACATCGTGAAAAATTATCTTTTTCGAACAGTGGCGCACACAAGGGAGGGGAGGAGGATCCGGACCTTCCGCCCAAAAGCCATGTTTTTCCGATTGATTATAATTCTAAGCATATAGTACGTAAAATAAAATTAAGTATTTGTTATTAATGATTAATTAATGCTAATTATTCAATTAGTTTTGTACTGTGTTTTGTTCCCGAAAATCGACAAAATCAAAAGGAGCATGATAGAAAAATGGTGAACTTTCGACTCCGCACCCTCCCCCCTTGAAAAATTACTGTGTGCGCTACTGTTGGTGTTACGTCATCAGCGCACTGTAGCGCCATCTGTAAAAAATTTGTAAAAGTAGACATTGTCTAGCTGTACCCCAACAAAAGCGGGTGCTCGAATAAAGTAGGCTTAGCGTTGCGAAAAGACTGATTTTTTATTATTTAACCAGTTTTACAGTCCACACAAATATTGATGAAACATTGGTCCTACGAAGCCACAGAAAATGGATAAAAAATCGAAAAATAAAAATAACTCCAACGTAACTACTGAAGAGAAATTGAATCGTTTAAAAGATTCAATCAAAGGAACTTTAACTAGGTTAGAGGCTTTTACCTCGGAGAAGACAGTGTCAAAGGATACTAGTGTCACTGAAATCGAAATTAAACTCAAAAAAATTGAGCAATTACAGATAAATCTAGATAAAATAGCTGAGGATTATTGTGAAATAGAAATTTTCGAAAGCTTGGAAATCATTCAGCTGGACATTGAAGATATAAATCAACGGATCGAGACAACAGAGGTAGGTCTCAAACTTTTAATGTATTCTTTGAAAAATTCTGAAAATGTAAACATTAATTTAAATGACAATGGTAAAAATAGTATCCGCTTACCTCAAATTCCATTGCCAGAATTTTCTGGTGTAATAGCAGAATTTTCTAATTTTAAAAATCAATTTATTAATTTAATAAGTAATAATGAGCAATTGAATGATTCGCAAAAACTATACTATCTTCGAGCATCTCTAAAAGGAGAAGCAAAGCTCTTAGAGTCGCCTAGCGATAGTTTCGATTCTCTCTTTAAAGCATTAGAAGATCGTTACGAAAACAAACGGCAGTTGATAGATTCACATGTCCTTTTGATAATTAATTATGAAAACATTTATAGCGAATCAGCCAAAGAACTGCGCGCTTTAATGGATTGTATCAATAGAAACATTAGAGCACTTAAAGTTTTGAAATATGAGCAGAATGATCTATCAGATATAATTTTAATAAATATAATTCTTCAAAAAATTGACAAAGAATCTAGAAAACAATTCGAACTTTCGTTGAAAACAGCAGAAGTTCCAACATTTGATTCTATTAAGAAATTTTTAGAAAAGAGAAGTGCTGTGTTAGAAAACATTACTCGCATTCCTAGTACTAAAATGATCCATAAAAATACTGCAATGTCAACTAAAGCCAAATCGCTGGTAGTTAATAGTAAAAAAATAACTGTTAAACCTTGTATTCTCTGTCGAAATTCTCATCCTCTTTATAAATGTATTGCATTTCAAAATATGTCTGTGGAGTGCAGAAAGAAATTTGTTACCAATAACAAACTTTGTATAAATTGCCTCAGACTTCATTATGGTGCCTGCATGTCTAAATATAAATGCACAGTTAGTGGTTGCAAAGGATTACATAATTCATTGCTTCACGATTCTGCTGAACTTTGCTCTGCAGTTAAAAATCACACTGTAGGGGAAAGGGGGATAGAGAGCAATTCGAATCCTACTCGGTTTGAAGGTCAGCCAGAAGTTGCGGTTTTGACTTATGGAAATAAATGTGTTTTATTGAATACATTCATGATTTTCGTTAAAAGTGCTGATGGATATAGAATTAAGTTAAGAGGATTATTAGATAATGCGTCTACGATATGCGTTATGAGAGAAGACATAGCAAGGAAGTTGGGATTTAAATTTAAGTCTGCAAACCAATCTATAACAGGCATTAACGGAATTACGCAATCATCGAAATATTCAGCTAATATTGAAGTTTCAAATCGGGATTATACTTTTGCACGCAATGTACAATTTTCACTTTTACCTAAAATTACCGATGCGATTCCTGTATCGAAATTAAATATATCGGATTTAAATATTCCAGCTTCAATTGAGCTGGCTGATTCTAATTTCCATATGCCAGGTCAAATAGATATATTGATAGGAAGTGAACTATTTTTTGAAATTTTAAATCCAGAACAATATTATTTGCAGGAGGGAAATGTAATTTTACAAAATACAAAATTTGGCTACTTAGTCACAGGTACCCTTCCTCAGTCACAACAACAAGCCAATTGTTGTTTAATAAGTGAACCAAGCTTAGATATAACAGTAAAGAAATTCTTTGAACTGGAATCACTTCCAGATGATTCTAAGGAAATAACAAAAAGTGAAGAGGAAATTTATTGTGAGGAACATTTTGTTAGTACCTATAAAAGAGATAAAACGGGAAGATTTATAGTTCGGTTACCCATAAAGGAAAATGCAGAAACATTATTAGGATATTCCAAAGAGAATGCGATCAAACGACTAAATGGTATTTGGGAAAAATTAAACAAAAACAATACAATGGGAACTTTGTATAAAGAATTTATGAATGAATATGAACTTTTAGGCCATATGGAGGAGATTAAAAATGAAACATTAGATAAGATTAACTATTACATTCCTCATCATTCTGTATACAAACCAGAGAAGACATCCACTCCATTGAGAGTTGTCTTCGATGCAAGTGCAAAAACAACAAGTGGTTTTCTCTAAACTCCATTTTACTAAACGGAGGAATTATTCAACAAGATCTCTTTTCCATAGTCAGTAGATTTAGAAAACACGAGTACGCGTTTAGTGCAGATATTAAAAAAATGTACAGGCAGATACTTGTTGATCCTAATCAAAGGGATTTACAACGAATTATGTGGAAGACTAGTGCAGATGCTCCAGTCAAGACTTACAAGCTAGCTACCGTAACTTATGGGACAGTTTCTGCACCATTTTTAGCTACCAGGACCTTAAGGGCCTTAGCAGATGAAGAAAAGCGGAATTTCCTGACGCAGCAGATGTGATTTGTAATGATAGTTATATGGATGATATTCTTTCTGGAGAGTCTACATTAGAGGGTGCAAAAAAACTCCAAACCAGATTATCTCAACTATTACAGAGAGGGGGTTTTGAGCTACACAAATGGGTGTCAAATAGCCCAGAACTGTTGAAAGATTTATCTACATCTTCCTATGTGTTTGATAAGGAATTTCAGGATGCTCCAGTGAAAACATTAGGTATGCTATGGGATCCAAAGTTGGATTGTCTCACATACAAAGTAAAGATTAGTAACAAAGTCAACTTCTCAAAAAGAGACGTGCTTTCAGAAATTGCAAGGCTCTATGACCCTTTGGGCCTGATAGGACCCATTGTTACGAAGGCTAAGATATTCATCCAAGAACTTTGGAAAATAAAATTAGATTGGAGTGAACAGCTACCACCAGATGCAATGGAAGAGTGGATGAACTTCTACCAAAAATTAGCGAAAGTAAATAACTTCAAAATCCCAAGGTGCATTCTACTTCCTGCAACAATACGGATTGAAATACATGGCTTTTCTGATGCATCAGAACGTGCCTATGCTGCTGTTGTCTACATAAAATGTTTCAACGAATCTGGACAATCTCAAACTAGATTATTATGCAGCAAGTCCAGAGTGACTCCCTTGAAAACACTCACCATACCGAGGTTAGAACTGTCTGCAGCTTTACTACTATCGAGATTAGTCAAAAAGGTTGTGCCAATTCTACAATTACCTAAGGAGTCTTGTAATAAGGAGAAATATCTAACTGCAGATGAAGTAAAGAGGAGTACGGAATTTTTAGCTAAAATAGCACAATTAAGTGAGTTTAAAGCAGAAATCGATGCCTTGAAAAAAGGTAAAGGTGTTTCAAAAACAAGTAAGTTAAAGGCTTTAGATCCTTTCTTAGATGAGAATTCTTTACTCAGAGTTGGTGGAAGGCTTTGTAATGCTGATTTACCATTTGAAGCAAAACATCAAATAATTATACCTAGTAAACATAAATTTACTAAATTACTTTTTGAGCATATGCATAAGAAGTTTTTTTCATATTGGTGCTCAGGGTTTAGTACATCAAATTAGAATGCAGTTTTGGCCCATTAATGGCAAGGGTATTGCACGAAAAACAGTTCATGATTGCATTGCATGCTTTAGACAGAAGCCTACTGGGGTAGATCAATTAATGGGAAATTTACCATCAGAGAGAGTAACTCCAAGTGCACCATTTTTAAACTCTGGGGTGGATTTTTGCGGACCTTTTCAAATAAAATTTAAAAATCAGAGAAAGGGGATATTTTCAAAGGTTTATGTTGCGATTTTTGTATGCTTGGCTACAAAGGCTATTCATTTAGAGGCAGTGACTGATTTAACAACTGAGGCATTTATTGCAGCTTTGAAGAGGCTATGTGCCCGTAGAGGCCGCATTTCTACATTAATGTCCGATAACGCAACTAATTTTAAAGGCGCAGCTGCAGAATTAAATCGTTTCATAAAATTAATTTGTAACAAAAACGAGACATTAGCAAATTATTTTGCATCAGAAGCTATCCAGTGGAAATTTATCCCACCTCGTTCTCCTAATTTCGGCAGTTTGTGGGAGGCAGGGGTAAAATCATTCAAACACCATCTCTATAGAACTTTAGTTAATAGTAAAATAACTTTCGAAGAATTCGAGACAGTAATAATTCAAATTGAAGGTATATACTTAATTCACGTCCATTAGTACCATTGTCAGATAATATCAATGAATATGAAGTTTTAACTCCTGGACACTTTATAATTGGTCGACCTATCAGTGCAATACCTGAGCCCGCAATTTTAGATATTTCAGATAATAGACTATCTAGGTGGCAGTATACAACAAAGTGTGTACAAACTATTTGGAAACGCTGGAAAAATGATTATCTTAATCATTTACAGCAGAGAAACAAGTGGCAGTTCGAGAAAAATAATGTTGCCGTAGGGTGTTTAGTGCTTTTAAAGGAAAATGATTTGCCTCCCTGCAAATGGGCAATGGCAAGAATCTTGGAGGTTATTTATGGAACTGACGTTAAGGTCAGAGTCGTTAAACTAAAAACTGCCACGGGGGTTCTCACACGTTCTATCTCAAAAATATGTATCTTACCAATAGAAAATAATAATATAAATTAAATTGTAATGTGAAGTATATTATATTCTTAGAATATTGTATTTTTCTGTTTTTGAATATTGTATTTTTCTGTTTTTTTGTATTTTTCTTATTTTAGAATGTTGAATTTATTTGTATTTAATTCATTTAGGCATTTGTAAACTGTATATAGCAAATTGCATTTTTTAAATATATTTTTTGAAATATTGTATATTTCAACGCCGGGCGGAATGTTACGTCATCAGCGCACTGTAGCGCCATCTGTAAAAAATTTGTAAAAGTAGACATTGTCTAGCTGTACCCCAACAAAAGCGGGTGCACGAATAAAGTAGGCTTAGCGTTGCGAAAAAGACTGATTTTTTATTCTTTAACCAGTTTTACAGTCCACACAAATATTGACGAAACAGTTGGGGAAAAATTTCTAATAGGCGCCAATAGAGGAGCCGTTGCAACGGAAACGATCGCTCTGGAGCATTTAAAATAATTAGTGAGGCAAAAAATTTCGCAATTAATATATAATGACGCATCATTGGTAACTATTAAATTGCTATTAAAATGAAATAAATTCTTATGACTCTTAGAAAATTTTAGCCACGCATTCGTATTAAGAGAGAAAATGGCCACATACCTCTCGACCGCACTGCGTTGCAATTCCAATGAATCTCACGTTGAAATTGTTAAATTTTGAGTTATTCAACCGACACACAGTTCTTGGTTCCGAATTCCATCGTCACTTTTTGGGGGATATAATCCGTTTCCGACATTACTCTTCCCTCCCGGAAAATTCTCTGAACTTCGGAAAGAATGCTTTTTTTCTATCCCTCCAAATCCAAAGTTGGACACATCTCTCCTCCCAGCAACTTATAGAAAATAATAGAATGTATCAAAAATATTCACAGCAATGAACGACATGCATTCAAAACAATTGGAATGACCATTTTTTTTTTTTTTTTGCAACAACATTCATAAAATACTTTATACAAATATTTTGCAAAGAGCTCCAAGAAATAATAGAAAACTAAATATATCTTAAGGAGGTGCACCTCTAACGAAGCGTTAGAAACATTTCTAAAAAAATATTTACGCTTCCTTTAGATTTTATTCATATATCCACCCATTGCTGGCGTTTGGATTCTTTAAACTCAATAAAATATTCTTACCTTTCATTTCAAGTGTAAATGGATGGTTGAAAAAGATGAGGTTTGAAAGTAGAATTTACTTACCGGTACCTTTAATTCCGAAAAGTGAA
Source organism: Trichonephila clavipes (assembly GCA_019973935.1). Taxonomy (NCBI): domain Eukaryota; kingdom Metazoa; phylum Arthropoda; class Arachnida; order Araneae; family Nephilidae; genus Trichonephila; species Trichonephila clavipes. The sequence goes on along the minus strand of BMAU01002040.1, from coordinate 7,098 downwards.
CCCGTGCTCTTCTAATTTACAACCTCTCTTGACATGGACTTTCGCACAACTGACTCCGAGAAATGTCCCGCGCATATAACATTATGATTTCTGCGCATCTTGTGACCAATTATTTCAAACTGATTTGAAAAAGAATCGCGGGCGCTGTGTCAGCAAAAATTTGAAGTTGTATTGGAAAAGCATAACGAAATTGTTGATTCAATTATGATTGGCTTGCAAGGTCAAACACGTGCGGGTTCTCACAAAATTCGCTGTGCAGCTTTTCGGCACTACTGAAAAATATTAAACTCTTTTTAATTTCATGGAATGCTTGTGAGAAAATCAGATAGATTATTGAATAAGTTTAGTTCAGAGAAAAAAAACGCTGTAGGATAAGTGAAAATATGCATATTTTGTTACAAATTGCACAACATTTTATCGGCAGTACGATAACTAAAGTTAAAAATATATATATAATTTAGAAATATTTTTAGTCCAGAAGTATTCCTTTATTATTTAAAAATTAAAAAATATATATATTACTACATATTTCCATTTACTTTCTTTGTCGTTTAAGTAAAAAAAAATATTTCTAAAAATATCAGATATTACGAATACTTTTTAAAAAATAATCATTATTAATTGTTTTTGTTTCAAAATTGAAATTATATGGTAGATTATATGGAAGGTGTTGTGAGATCTCTTTTGAAAAAGAAAGTTTAACGATATAAAAAAAACTTTTACACTATTTATTTGAGTGTAAGGTTATTCGAATTAATGGTAAAATTTCATTGAAAGATATATGAATTTTTGAATGTGTTTCTGGAAAATGTACATGTACCTGAATAGAAATGAGCTATTATATAAATGAGTTGATTTTTAAGAAAATATAAAATTATATTATTTTAATTTAACAGACTCAATATCTTTTTCAATTACCTACAAATCACTTATCTGAGGAAAAAAGATTACTACAACGAAATACATGCTAATTTTGTCACTAGATGGAAGTACATTTTTTTAAAGAAATCGCAACAATTATAAAAATCTCTGATGTCTCAAGAACTGTGTTTTTTCTATAAAAAGAATCCATTATGTTTTGTGCTTCCTCTGTTTTATTGACGAAATAACTTACTAGGTAAGCAATTTAAACATTTTATGATGAATTATAAAACCCTCATAAAAAAAAAGTTTTGTAATTTACAGCACTACTGCGCATTGTTGCACTTTTGCAACAAACAAAAAAATGACTGAAATTCAATATAAAATTGCTTAATTGTTTTCATATTTTCCCCTGTTATTATTACTTGAGTACTAGCTGATATAATTTTTTCATAGAAATTTAAAAAATTGCGAAGTTGAAGTTTAACCTTAATTGTTCATTTTATCTATCTTAGATGGCACCACAAGACTGGGGTCATTAAATCCCATTTGATGGATTGAAGTAAGCGAGTTCATTTGAAAGGTGACGCGAGCGCGCACGTACAGCAGTAATATTTTTTCCTTCAAATTACAAGCCCTCTCTCGAAATCCTTTCAATTTTCGCGTGTCTTCCCGCGGACCGGTGCTTCAGAATTACTGTCCTGTGTGCTAATCACGGAGTTCTATCCTCTGGCATAGCTAATCCTAAGTGTATTAAAAATTTCTTAGGTGCTCCTTTTAAATTTTTGAGATTTTTTTTGCTTACATGTCTCATTGATACGAGGGTAGCTACGCCCCTGGTTCTACCCCTAAATGGAAATATATCTTCTCATTAGAACTATTAAAATAGAATTACATCAAGTTCGAGAGGAATTAATATGGAGAAGACAAAAAAATTTTGCGTCACAATTCAATCGTAAGAAAATACATTTGGAGGACCCGGCATTTAACGGAGAGAAAGAGCGGAATAATTTTCATTCAAGAATCTAATTAAGGTAATAGTATTTGTGTGTTTTAAAAAAAATTGTGCAAATGAATACATAAATTGTATTAGTGTATTTTTTTTTAGTGTAAAAGAATGAATTTTGTACTCCAACAAGAACAAATTTAGAAATGAAGATTGAGGAAATCAAAGTAAGAACATAATGATTTTTAAAAATGTTTTTTTTATCTTGTTTCAATTTAATGTACAATTGGGTATGTTTTCCTAACAATACATTCATCTAATGCCATTCTTCTGAAAAATAATAAATTTGTCCTACCCGTGTTTATTTTTTGAAAAACTGTTAATGCATCAGACAGACTATTTCTTTCAGCAGTGGAAAGAATTTGTTCGGAGATGCTTAAATTGTACAGAAGCTGGCACGTGTATTTTTCATTTCAAGCATGTGATGCAATAACTACAAATGCTTAATTCAAATGAAATAAAGCACAGGAATGGCGCATAATTAGTTTTGAAGATTTCATCCGATTTTTTATGTGGCATATTTTTAAAATCAGATATTTTTCAAGTCGAGTGTAATATGTAGGTTGCTTTGATATAAATTGTTTTTCTACTGTACCTGTGTACTGTTTCTCTTATTCCTTGTGATAATTCTTATAGATCCTAAATTTTGAATGCTGTGGCTTAAATGGAATCATCGGGCTCAATTCACACCCTGTCGGGACAAAGATATAAACGTGGACACGTGCATCCTGTTAGTATGTATAATACCTATATTTGTGCTGTTGACATTTTGAGTTTGATTTTACCTTCTTATTTATACTTAACACTATCTTAAATTGCATACATTATTCTAGCCTATCCATTAGGTAGGAAATAATCATGTTCATTTTTTAAAAATAATTTTTGTTTTAATTTGTATTATTACATGTGCTTAAGTCTTTTATAGTGTAGTAGTTACTTGTGTTTTTGTCAATGTACTTCATTATAATTCCTGTACTTATTAATCAGTGTTTTTGAGGAGTGATGTAATTCTTTTGATAGTGTTGAAATGTTTCCTCAATTTGCTTTTTTTCCCCAACAATTCTCTTTTAAAAATGTTGAAATTTGTACTTTAAATTATCATTATTTTGTTTGGAATGTGTTATTTTACTCCTGCATAAGCTATCAACACATGTTGATAGTTTGTAAAATTCTCTTGTACTTCCTTGTTATTAAAAAAAATTCCAATGAGCAAGCACCGTATTGTGCACTTCAACTGAATTTTTTCAATTCAGTTAGTTCTATATTCATTACTTGTTAAGAATATTTATGATAAAATATGTAGATTTATCTATTGGTTTAAACAGTAAATGACATATCTGTAAAACTTTCATTCATACACCCAGAATAATCCAATATAATTTTAATCCCTAATATATAAATGTACTTTTATTAACAAATGTCAACATTTATACATTAGAAGGATACTGTATTCAAATTATAAGAAATCGTTACCATAAGATTGAATGTATAAATAAATATAAATCGGATTGCTTCATTTTTATTGAAAAATAGGTAAATGTGCTTGACAAACTCATATTATTTTTAACTGCTATTTACTTTTTAAGTTAGTAAAAAATTACTGAAATTTTAAAATTTATTTTTGTTTTAAATTAAGCACATTTGTATTGCACATTTTGATTTATATTTGTAAAACAAAAATCATTAATGAAAGTTTAGATGTGTAAACCCGAAATCTCTTTATAGATGTATGTCTTTTATTTTCAGTGTTGTAAAAATAAAAGACAATTTCATCAAATGTAGCATTTGACAAATGTCTCCTCATCTAATTCTGTAATCATAATTGAAATGTAATGCACACTTAATCCTAATGTAGAATTGTGTTACTTTACATTACTCCTTAGTATAAGAATTCTTAATTTCGATTGCAATTTTTCCTTTTCCAGATTTCTTTTTATTCTATTGAAAAAAGTTACATTTTGTGTGTATGGATTTACTATGTCCATTTTGGCTTATAATTATAACAAATTTGTTTTTATCAAATATATTGTTTTATTGCTTCTCTTGCAGAATTTCGTTCTTTTTTTTTAAATCTGTTAATATTTAAAAAGCCTGAGAAATTATAGAAATTTTTTAAATGCAAATTTATTATGCTTCAATTATTCTTCATACCTCTTTTTGTGACAATCCTTTTAACAACAACAAAAAAAAACCTAAGTGTATAAGTTTTGACATCTCTTTAGCTGCGTTCTTTTTACTCTCCTCTTTTAGAGCTGCAATACATACAGTTTTTTCACCAGCTGCAATTGTCATCCATATTGTTAATTGGATTCACACACACATATATATTACATCCTAATACAAAACTGAGGTTTAGTCAACTGCTCTTTAAAAAATATATTTTGTGTAGATTATATGAAAAATGTACACATATAAAATAAATGTATTTATTACTACCTCTGTGGCCGATTATATTGAAAAATCAATTAATAACTGAATAATGGGGGGAAAATATTTTTCTATTATAAGAAGATTGAATTTCAGAAGAAAATTTTTTTTCTGTCGGTTCCAATAATTAATTTTTTTATTTTATCAGGGATGTAATGGATGAAAAAATCACCAACTGTAATATTTTGAATGGTAATGTCTTTTATAAGAGAATTTTAAACTTTATTTAGTTCTATTCAAATAGTTAAGTACAAGCAATGCCTTGCCAAATGTTGCTATGAGTCATAAAGGAAATATTTCAATTGTCTTTGTAATTTTTCTTTTATAACTTGTAATTGAGTAAAATTCATTGCAACTTTCTCTTGCAGGTAACATTATGACTGTAGAAGAGACATGTTCCATTTAAAGAAGCTAAAGAGTCAATTTTGGCTAAAATACATTCTAGTACTAACTGTAAGCTGATTCATTTGTGCATATTTTGTGTATTATCTAAAATGTTCTTTTAGTGAGATTTGCACTTGGATGATGAGTACTCTTTTATGTTTGTTATAATTATTTCAGCAAACATTTCAATATGTACATGTGCTTATATATGTTGATGTAAATAGGGAATGATTTAATCTTGTGTGTGATGCACCATGTGATGTAGGAATTCATCAATTATTGTGATGCCTTGAGCTGTCTGGATTGGGTGTTCTATCATATGTCATCTTCTCTTAGCTAAGAAAACAGACATTTAAGAAACATACAAACTGTATGGGACCTTGTTTTATAAAAAAAATGGTCCAAGAATGATGTGCCATAACTGGCTTCAGGATACCATTATCATATCATTAAGTTGTTCAAATTGCATTTAGGGTGACTAAAGGGGACCATTGGTCATATGGCTGCTCAGTAGAAGTAACAGCTGTATGTCTATAAAAAGAAGGCTGATTGGGATTATTAATTTCATTCACAGATCAGATGGTCACCCCTAAGATTGAAGTTGAATACTATACAATGCCAGAGTCTATTAAATTGGCATCTATGATTTTTGGCTATATCACCACTCAAGACAATTTTGTGGAGCTAGAGCAGATATCTTAAAGATAGCTGTTAGAATTATCTCTGTCAGAGTGGTTTGCTGTACTGTGAATTATGTTTTATCCAGTCTTGTCTTGCATGCTTTTTAGTCTTCCAGAGTCTTCATTATGATTATGAATTCCTTACATGAACAATTTTTGCCAGCATCTTTACCTAATTGTTTCCGTACGATGCAAGTGATAAGTGACGCATTTTTGCTTAGCATGTCCTAGCCTAGCTAGGCAAACATGCTTGAATTCATTCAGTTGGCTTAGGTTTAAATCTTGTTTCTTCATATTTTATCTATTAAATAATTTGATTAAAATTGAATTCTATAACATTTTGAACAGTATTATAAATACCAGAAATATATTTCTTGAGAAATGTGTTTCAAATTTTGCTTTTTAGTTGTTAAATTGATTGCTTTTATCCTTTTATACATTTTTTAAAAATCAGTTGGTTCAAAAAAAGTATCAGCTTGAACAAGTGATTTTAAAGACTACCGACAAACAATTCATTTAGGTTCTCCTAGGGTGGTTAGGTGTAGTTAGGTGTTAGGTAGTTAGGTGTAGGTTCTTCTAGGAGTGAACCTAAATGAGAATTTATTTCATTCATTGTGTATTTATTTGAAAATGACACAGTGCTGTAGTTTTCAAAATTTAATATGTTAAAGTAGCAATGCTAGACAATTTTAGTAAGAATGAAGTTAAGAAATGTAATTTTGAATGACATTTGTGTAATATGTTACATTATATATGAGTGTTATAAAAACTGTAAAAGAAATAATCCACACATTTAATTATTTTTCTCTTTAGGAAGCAATTGCTGAAAAAGAAGGGTAAGAAATAAGTTCAAGTTGTCTTATTGACGCAGATTGTTAACAGTGAATGGGACTTTGTTTTTTGAAAAAACAGATGAATTTACAATTTTACGTAAAAGATCTTGGGAAAAGAGAGATTTGGTTACTGCAATAAGATGTCCTGATGTAAAGCTTTAAAAAATTACCCGAGACACAGGTACTTTTTTTTTTTTTAAGATTGAATATTTAAAATTTTATTTGAATAAGAGTTGACAAGGCATAAGAATTTAGTAAATATGCTCTTGTGATGAGTTATATGCTTTTGAAAATTTAAAACTATTTTTTTAATTTTCTAAATTTGAACTCAATAAACTATTTACTAAAAGAACATTTTTAGAAATTGCATTTAAGTATTAAAATTGGAATGGAATTAATTCCTTACTGAAAAAAATTATCATTACTTAAATTATTTCTTAAAATTTACCAATCCAGTTAAAATATTTATCCTTAACAATGAAGAAAGATGCATGTCAAGAAAAGTATCGTATTTTGAGCATCATTTGACTTAATTGAAGTAAAAATAAGTACCGTATAATCCGGCGTATAGCGTGCACCTATATTTTCAAGCTGAATTTTTTAATTTTTAGGTATATTTGCTGTATAATGCGCACCCCCTTTTTTATGAAGAAATCTGAAAAATTAGTATACATTGCTCCTATGTTTTAAATTCATTTTTTTGAGGTATTATCCCAAACTTTTGAAAAAATAGTATACTTCTAGAAATAAAACTCTTTCAGTTCATAAGGCAAGTCATTTATTTTAAATAAACGGTTTTTCGATTCATATAGATGTAAAAAAAAATTTATGCTCATCTCTTTTGTTATTTTTAAAACTATCGTTTTTAAACCTGGCCTATATGACACGCACCCTTAAGTTTCGATCT
>BMAU01002038.1:0-27094 GCA_019973935.1 Trichonephila clavipes | reverse complement strand
TTTTCAGATTATAATTATTTTTCTACGGCACTGCAAATGAGGTTAACATATATAGAATTACACATATGCAGCAACAAATCATTTCAAGAAAGAATTGTACAATTCATGCAAAAATTCTAATTTGAATATTGTTTATTGAATTATTATTTATTGGATTGAGTCAAGATTTAAAAGTAGTGCGATCTTATTATGATATTATTTTGAATGAAATGAAAACTAAATTGAAAGCCCAAGTACTAAATTTCATTCTAATAAATACCAATGATAATTAAAAGTGATTCGGACAAGGACAGAAAAACTCCCATTTTGATATATTTGTGTTTTCGATGATATATAAATATCCTGAGTATGTTAAATTCAGCACAATTATGATTTAGATATTTATTTAAACGAATGAAATTTTGAAATATTTTACCTATAAATTGTCATTTGATTTTGCTTTCATTCGCGTACAATATTTAACATGTAAAGACTTTTAAAATCATGGAAATAAACATCTTTAGTACATGTTGTGCATTATTTAAGTTGTAAAACTGAGCATTGAATTAGCTCTGATGTGTGTGTGTATTTATTTTATAATTATTTAAGTAAAAGTTTTACAAAATATAGATTTTTCATTTGTATTCATTATGCCGGTATATTGTTTAATTGTATATTTTTGCAATTTCTTATGGTATACAATTTTAAATAAGCTAATTAACCTTTCATAACAATTTGAAACTATTCGATGAATATCGTATCATGCCGTTCGTGGAATGAAAACTTTAAACTGATATTTCTCCTTTTTGATCATATATTATCATTCAAAACCCTAAAGCTATTTTGATAATTGAAGTAGGGATGTCTTATAAATGTTCTAAAATGTGTGTTTTGTAAAACTGTGTATGGAACGATCTGTTACGAAACGTAGCAATTTGTTTTTAAAATTTCAAAATCGAAACGAATGCTATTTGGAGAATGTTTGCATGTTTTACAACGAAAAAATTAATATAAAATTAATGTGAGCAGCAGTTTAAAAACTCCATACACAAGTTTTATGTAGTATAAGGTACTTCGAAAAGAAAATATGCATGCTTAAAAAAATTTAAATAACACTTTAATTTACTGCAAAATTTAAATTTTTTAAAGAATTTTTATAAATCCAAAACCAAATTTCAAAAATTATAAAAATTGTTAAGATGTAATGAAACATTTCTCATTGTTTTAATTGGTGATTGTCGAGTAAGAGGGGGAAAAGCTGCAAAATCTATTGGTGCGTCATTCTAATTCTGATTTCAATTTATGTTGAGTATATTATTATGTTTTATTTAATAAGAATATTTTCATGCAATAAGAAAGTATGTTCAAAGTGAAAGCCTAATTATGATTTCTTGTATTGGTTGTTTATGTATTTTATGCCTAAATTAAAAAGTTGCATATGAATATTTATTCTTAGCTTAGTCTTGTATAAGGGTAAAAATTTCAAAAATTATTTAGTAAGAAATTTTCAGTTTACTGGCCTAAACATATTTAAAAAGTAGAATCCCATTTATCTTGGATGAGTGAGAAAGGATTATACATTTTTGTATCCCACTTAGAAATTGAACTCATTTTAAAATTTTGAGGGTAACTTAGCCATTTAACAGTCTAATGGAAATAATCCATGGATTTTTTAAAAAAAATCACACCGAACAAATTTTACTATACATTTTGCACTTGAAAAGAAATTTCATGTAGGGGAAACCTGTGTACAGAGCCACTGGCCTCTTTAAAAATGTGAAATTGATATGCACTCATCATTATACCATCCAATTGGAGTTAATATAAAGTAATAAATTGTGTGAAATAAAAGGCTTTTTAAAAAACGGCCTTGGGTACGATTTCCCTGGAAGTTAGGTTTCACTCTGTAATCATTAGAAAACAAACGTACACACATGAATTTAATAAAAGAAACAATATGAGCTAATACATTGCTTTATAATAAAACTATTTGAATTATTAATGAATTCCATGTATTTTCATTGAACATTATAGTTTAATAAACTGGTTCTTATAGTGAGCTGCACACTTTGAACACTATTTTATTATTAAGAAACTTATTTGAATAAAAATGTTCAGTTTTTGTGCCTTGTATTTTTGTTATACAAAACTCCCCCTTACATCAGCTACTGTAGAATTTGCATTATCAGTGGAATGAGAGTGTTTTAGAACAAAATAAACCCTCCTCTCATTTAAATAACACATCCAATAATAATGACTAAATGAAAATGGTTGAGATAATTAAGGCCATTTTCCTCCCTTTTTTTTATGAAAACAGGGGTGTTTGTGCTTTTTGAACTTCGATAAAAAATCATCGTTCAAAAGGAAGTAGGAATAATAATGAATTATTTATTTTGATCTGGGTAAATATTTACATAAAATGTAGTAGTTTATATGTTTGAGAATTTATGGTTATTAATTTTGCAAAAAAAGTAATTCATTGAACTTTTATATAATTAGGTCATTCAATACTTCATAATTGTAATTTTTCTAAACTCCAAAATGTCGGTTCCGTAAAAGATTTCAGGCCATTTTTGGGGTCCCACAAACACCCCTGTGAAAATAATAAAGAATATTAATTGTAATTATATCTAGGTACAAGATTAGGTAATTTCATACAAAATGTCTTCTACAGAAAAATCCACATGTGGAGAGGGGATTTATTCAAAATCCAATTTAAAAAAAAAATTATGTACCAGAATTGAAAGAAACAATGTTGACTTTTCTTTGTACAACAATAAAAAGAGACGAGCTGTAAAATTTGACTTCCGACCACGCAAAAATGTTTTTCCTTTATAACTCGCCAAAGCTTTCTTTTGCAAAATGAATGCTAGAGTAGGAATTGGTGTTGTCACTCACCCAACTGAGTAAAAAAAAAAAACTTAGAATTAAATGTTCGAATACATAATATATTTTTGAGAATTGTCAATTATGTGAACACTAATTAAGAGAAGCAACAAATATTCCCTAAAAAAATCCTACACACATCTAGCCTTACAGAGAACATGAGGCAGTAGTGGAATCAGAATAAAAAATGTTATCTGTGTTTGATGTATAATAGTGTGAAATGTCCAAGAGTGACATTTCAAGTCCCGATTTAGGACAAAATAATTTTTTGTGTTCTGAGGAATGTTTTGTTTTCAATATAACCTTCCTTCCTTGTGTACCTATTCCATGCCCACGTGCACAGCATTCATCTTCTGTAGGCTTGCATTCCAATAACCACGTCGAAGAGAGTAAATGTCGTCGGGGTTATTTGAGTTAATAATAAATTGTTAAGAATGTGATAGCAAGTTGAATTTCATAAGAGAATAAGTTTCACTTGACCATTGAGGTTGTTGGAGGTTTCTGTGCTTAATCGAGTGGTGAAAGTCTACTGTGTTGAATTGTTTTGTATGGTAAGCAGTTGGTAAAAGTTTGAAAGTATTGGATGCATATTATGTGATAGAATGAAAAGTGATATTTTTCCATGTTGACTAAGGCGTTTTTTGATAAATGTATGTTTTGTGTAATTTCAAAATGAATGCTTTTTTTTGTATGTTTTAATTTATGTAGTATATTGGCAAGAAAATATACATATTTCATTTTCTAAAAAAGCCTCCCCAAAGAATTTAGGTCTACTTAAGCTAGGTGATTGTGATATTATTTGAAATGATTATTTTATTTCTATGTCTTTTATAAATAAAATTCAACAATTGTATATGTTACTTATTTTGGGAGGAATTTGATATGTCAAGAAAGAGATGTAAAATAAATGGATGAATTATTATTGGAGGATTTGTCAAAAATTGTACAGATGTCAAGTTGGACCAGTAATCGTTGGTATTTTCATCAATTATGTAAGTTAATGGTAGTTTTTCAATGAATGATTTTGCACATAAGACAGTGTTTCTCAAACTTTCAATATTTGCAACCCAATATTCAATCCTAATTTTCCTCACCCCATACAATAACAATGTATTAAATTTAAAAATAGTACATTCTTAAATACTACCGGCGTATGTATATGTCTTTCCGAAGTACAATATTTTCTGTGAACTGCAATCCATAAAATCATAATTGAATCGAATTTGTTATTGAAACCGGGCGTAATTTTTAATCGGCATTGAAATAATTAATTATAAACCGGGCAAATCATCAAGTGTTAATTTTTGCATAGAATTTTACATATTAAGAGCCCATAGGATTACTAGTAATTGTTAAAAGTTCTTAATTTAGTATTGTTAAATTAATTGTGAAATACTTTGAGCAGTACTGATATATTTATAAGTGTATTACATCAATGAACACACATGTGTATTTCATTTTTTATAACGTAAGAATGTATTTTGTTTGTTTACTTTAAATTAAAAATTTTTTAAAAAATAATCTTTTGTTTTCGACTCTCCATAATGCTCGCAACCCCCTTTCAGACTTAAGATGCCCCCCTAAGGGGCACCCACAGTTTGAGAAACACTGACATGTGATGAAATGATATTTGAATAAAAGTATCACTAGTTAGCCTATATTTCTTTTGATGAAATATTATTGGTTGATATGTACGGAAAAGAAAATGAATGAGTGTTTTCAGATGGATGTTGTGGCGAAGACTGGGAAAAAACAGCAGGTTCGAGGTTGTGCCGAAGGAGCAAGGTAAGATATTAGTGGTGTTTTAGAAGTGGTGGGGGCGGGCCTTTGAGGAGAGGTTGCGAAGAAGAGCCCGTCGTTGAGTTGCCGCGGGCGACAAAGTATTTTTGTGGGGAAGCTTTACCTGTAAAGGGTGTTGCACCTGGTCGAGGAGAAGCCCATCATAGAGCTCGGGGGCACGGTCGAAGCTTTAGGCACGAGAAAGTGAAGGTTTGGAGAAGCCTTCAGGGAGAGTGACTTAGGGTTTGCGCAGCTCGGTGGGATTGTAACAAACCTCGGGCGAAGTGTGGTAAAGACTGGAGTGCGGGGGATGAATTTGCGATATTAAGTCGGAGGCGGCACATTTCGAGAGATATGCCGGCGAGTAGGGGGTTCTCCGTGGTACGAGCCTTGCCGGTTTGGACAGGTCCCCAAAGCAAGGAACTGTACGGAGGTGAACGAGGAAGGATGGGAATTTTTGTTTCCAGCGAATGGCAAAACACTCTGTAGGCTTCGCAGGTCTAGGCATACGAGTATTATTGGGGGGCGGGTTCTACAAATCTCGAGATGAACGGGTAAAGTGTGGCACGTCATCCCTTTTGCTAGTGAGTGGAATTCCACGCGAATGGAGCCTCACACGGTGAGGTTTACACTAGGAAGTCGGTGCGGGGCACACAGGGAAAGATTCCGTGCCGTGCCTTTGGTGCGCAGTTTTTTGTGGGCCGGTGTCACTTTTGCTACCGACTGCTTCAATATCCTGAATTTACTCTTCGGTGGGGGGGGAAGAAGGCAGTGGTTTGTTTCAGGTCCGGAGAGCAAAGCCCGGGAGAGGAGGCCGAGATGTGATTTTTGCTGCCCGCGGCTTTGGGTATTTTAAATGACGGGACTTCCAAACGACATACGGGTCGAGTTCTAAGGAGTGGAGGGATTTCAGTATTGGGGGCTTGGGAATGAATAGGCGAGGCCTCGATAGAGTTGCCGTGCCTCACCACACTAGATAGCCACTGAGGTTAGAGTAGAGCTTAAATAAGGGAGATTATTGACGTGGGGCCACTCGAGAGGCCCGACGAACGTCACAAAGAAGGATTCCACACCAGCCCCTCGTGAAGGAGAGAGGTACAAGGAAGCAGTCGCGTTGAGTGGACTACTTGTGGCTGTGTAGTTTCACGAATTGGAGAGATTACATTACAATCGGGGCGGTGGAAACGGCAAGTGAGGAAGGAGCAAGCCTCATGTCAGCACTTGGAGTCCATGTACAGTGACTCCCACCCTGGTCGTCCCGCTCGGCGGGATACAGATTTTTTCGGTCCTCCTGCTCGGCAGGATACAACCCTTTTCAGCTTGCGCGCCACGGTCTTTCTACGAAGGACTCTTGCACGCTCCAATGCTCGTGTGTACCGGACCCCTCGTGGTCCATGTACAGTGGCTTCTTTCGGTCCTCCAGCTCGGCAGGATACAACCCTTTTCGGCTTGTGCGCCACAGTCGAACGAAGGACTCGTGACGAGGTGGCGGTGCATTGGAAACTTCTGTTTGGCCCTCCTCAAGACTAGAGGGTCCTGCAGTCAAGAACCTGCCCTCGGGCGGGTGTGATGCGTGCGGACGCAGATTCGTTCTGGACGGGGCGTCGAAAGTAGCAGAGTACCCACCACAGTGCGATCTACTGAGACTCATCCCTCGTCTGGTGACTGTCCGGCTCCGCCAGCCCAAAATTCTGCCACTCCCTCCTCAAGACTACAGACGACAGTTGGGACTACGAAAATGTCAGAGGGGGTTGCAAAGCCTCGCTGTGGTGTACTGACAGAGGAAGTCGGGTGATGGACCCACCGTCTTGGAGCAGAGACGTCAGTTGGGGCTTAGAAAATTTTGAGCGGCTGCTTAGCCTCCCTCCAGTGTCCTGACAGTTGCAGCAGAGAGATTAGTTGGGACTCTGAGCTTTAGAAAGGTTTGGGGGGTGCTTAAAATATGGGAGTGTCGAGCCACGCGAGAGCTTTTGCAGAGGGTCGAGTGACCTAGGACGAACGTTATGGAATAGAAATCCGCAGCAGCCCCTCCTAAAGGAGAGAGGTACAATGGCAACCGAATGTATTTGTGGCTGTGTAGTTTCACGAATTCTCCAGATTCAAGGGATTACATTACAATCGATGTCTTCTGATAGTACTGTAATGGCGTGCGACAAGAGGAGGAAGCTTTCCGACCCGGTTACGTATTCTGGCAAAGAGAGTATGCAGTAAGAAGAGATGCGTCGCCTTCCGACGATCCCGCAGGTTAGTGTGTGTCTGGAAAGTTTTGGCGAGTGTAAGGAATGAGAAAAAGGGAAGTGAGGTTCTGTCGTATGAAAACGGGGGGGGGGAGGTGTCCTGAAGAACCGTTTGTTTTACACTGACGGAGGGGAGGGTGGGAAGAGGACCCTCACGGCAGATCTTTGGAATCTGCAACACGGCGGACAGGAGTTCGCCACCAGAGTTCCTGCACAGGTGACGCAGTATTCAGATGCAGAGGAGGGGTATCAAGGGTCACGGGAAAAAAGACTGTTTCATTTACCCCCAGTATTACTGCGGCCGTGCGGGGTTTTTTTTGCAGATAAAACGGCCAGTGCAGGATCGACCCGATTACGTATTCTGGCAAAGAGAGTAACGCAGTAAGAACAGATGTGACACCCTCAGAATCCCGAGGGTATGTCTCGAAAGAGTTGTAGTGAGCGTAGGAATGAGAAAACGGGGGGGGGGATCAAGGAGGGAAGAGGCCCCTCGAGGCAAGTTTCTGGTGGCTGCGATCTACAACGAGGAAGCCAGGATTTTGCTTTAGAGAAAGTCGTGTGTAGGAAGTACCTTGGACGCAAGAGATTACCGGTGGGGGCATTGGAAATTGAGAATTTCTGCTCTGGGGGAGCTCAAGGAGGAAGTGTATTGTTATTTCCCGATAGCCGGTGTTAAGGTGACCGACTCGTCACTGGCTCGTCGTGATTCGAGCCTGGTGCCGCTCGGGACCCAATGCGTAGAAGGGTCTTATCTCGTTAAACATGTCGAACCTCAAACTGCCTACCAATGGTGTTGTGAGATTTTAGTTTGTAATGAATAAGGTTAGAGTAGAAGTTTGTAAATAAAGTTTATTTTCTATTGGAGAGAGATAAGATTTATTTGTAGTTAGCGTAATCAGTACAACCGGCTCTTTGGGTTACCGTTTGGATTGAAAAAAGGTTGTCGATTCAATTTCGTCGAGAGCCGCAGCCCTCGGTTGCTTAGCAGTGGACGAGATGATTTCTTTCTCCCCACGCTTTAGGAGGTAAATCGGATGAGTCGCTTTCGAAGTTTCGAGAGGCGAATCGTAACTGGTTTTGACACCGACCGAAAGAAAAGGCTCTATTTCCAATGCATGCCATTATGCAAAGGTATGTATAATCTTATTCCGTTTTCGAAGCCGTGAGGATCACGAGGCGGCGAGTAAGTATCGAGTAGTCCGGTGTCCTCAAAATTTCTCCAAAGGTTGGTCTTTGAAAAGTATACATACACGTAGCCTTCGGGTGATTTTCACAACAGAGAAGGAAATTGAAGGTGGACTTTTACTGTTATATACTGGGTATAAAGGTGGCAGGTGTTTCTGAAGCTTGTTTATTGACGCAAAACATGTGTACATTGAAAAGTTGTATGCTTGGCATTCCAAAATAGAATAATATTTCTAAATGAATGTATTAGCAAGTACAAGATGACATATTAAAAAGTTTCCAAAAAAATGAAGGAAAAGAAGACAAAGAATGCAAAAAGAGGAAGAAAATCGAGTAGTTTAGCCCCCCATGACCCTACCCAGTAGATGAACTGTGTTTCTGGAAGGGGTGACTGCTTTCCACCACATTAAATATTCATGTATTAGCAATATGTGTAAGATTTTTTTTTTTTTACCAACAGGTTAGGGCCCTGAATGGTTTCTGGAACCGCTCGGTGAACGTCCCCTCTGTCGGCATCCGGCGGGAAAACCTTGGCCTTTGGGATGTCCTGCGTATAAAAATTTGCACATTTTGAGATTTGTAGCAAAAAATATATATCTCTTGCTGTACTTTGAAGTATTAATAAACCAATTTTTTTTCTAAATATTTCACTCTTGCTTAGTTAGGTTCTTAAAGCTTATTCACATTCACTACATATTTTTAGCACTTCAAACAGATGTTTCTAATTTTTCTTTCGGGCATTTAATTCCGTGTACGGTTCCGACAAAATGTGAAACCTGATGCAATAAATGCTGTAACAAACAGGAAATTTAAATACTTTTATGGGTAAGGATGGAACTAGTTTGATATCGGGGGTAATGGCGCCGCTTGTTGCTGGATTGTAATCCAATAGGGCGACCTAGCGGTAATTTATCGATACACAATAATTTTAAAGGATTGTTTTGAAATGCATTTCAAATGAAGGATATAGGAAGAGATTGAGAATAACCTAGATCAATAAATAATTAATATCAATATTATATAATAAAAAGCAACACGTACTAATAATAGTATTATAAGCGGCATATAATAATCTTATAATATAATTTTATACTAATTATACATAATACTCCTATAGTACAACGTAATAACAATTAGAAATACTCATATAATACAATTTAATAGTAATTATAAAAAAGAATAAACGTCATGTTGTAAAAAAATTAAAATAATGCACAAGATTACTCGTATTACATAATTATAAATAAATGACATAAGAATATCTGTAAATAAGCAACAAAAATAGTTATAAATAAATAACATAATGATAAATATTAAAAGAAACACTTATAAATAACGAATATTATGATTATTACACATAGTAATTGCATTTTTGTATTACATTATGAATAAAATAATTACATTAATATATGCTAAAATGACTTATGAATATCAATTACAAAGTACTGAAAGCTTGCAATATAAAACTTGCACTGCAAGTTCCTTCAACGAATTTCATCGAACAAAGAACTTAAAAAAAAAGAATTTTTAAAACGATTTATAGCGATAATTAAAAGCACAACACTTGTTCTTTTAAGAAAAAAACATTCTAGCACTCGTTCGTTCCAGAAATATCCGTACTCGAAAATAGTACGGAAGAAAATGAAGGATTACTCTTAAAATGGTTCAATTTTTAAAGAAGTCCATTAAAATCGTATGAAATTCATTGGGTTACTGCGGGAAAAACCAACAAAAGTCATCTCTGGTATACATTATCCCCATGGCAACCACGTCGACAGACGATAAAAATATTAAGGTAACCGTATCTTAATGTTATCGCCCGTCTTGGCGAACATAAGCAACAACTTGGCGCTGTTGCCCCCGCTATCGAACCGGCGCCTTGACCATAAATACTTTTGATGAAATATTCCGATAACTTTACGGAAAGAGTGCTGTTGGACCCTTCCTGGTAGGTTTGGTGTTGAGAACCGAGAAAACTCGTCTTGCAGCTGAAGCTCATGCGATTAGAAAATTTCAAAACACACGTCCACTGTGGGATAATGCCAATGAGTTTTTAAAAAGTGAATTCTTTAAAAGAAAATGATACTCTTACTTTGAAATATTTGAAAGCTTTCTTTTTTCCATTCTAGCCAACATGTTAATAACAGCTGTGGCCTATGTCTAAAAAGAGGAAAAAAATTATATAAAAAGTTTGATTTTTGAAATTCGTGTCCGACACTGTTACAGTAGGGGAGACCCATGTACCCAGAGCCACTTTTTTTCAATGCACAAAAACAGAACCACTGGCCTCTTTAAAAATGTGAAACTGATATGCATTCATCATTATACTAACTACCATCCAATAGGAGTTAATAATTATAATATAAAATAATAAATTCTGCGAAATAAAAGGCTTTTAAAAAAATTCTAAAATGGTCCATAGGGCCTTTCCCTGGAACTTAGATTTCGCTCTGTAATCAATAGAAAACAAATATACACACATGAATTTAATAAAACAATCAATATTAGCTCTAACATATTGATTTATCATGCAACTATTTAATTTGCAATGTGCCAAATTATTAATGAATTACACCTATTTTCATTCAACATTATAATTTAAAAAACTGGTTCCAAAAGTGAGCTGCATACATTGTCACTCTGAAGCACCAACAGATTGTGGTTTGGGCAATTTGAACACAATATTTCTGTTGTCAATTTCATAAGTTTCTTCTTTATCATAAAGAAACTTATTCGAACGAGCAATATTCTTCGGAAATTCAACAATACAGTATTCTTTAACATCTATTGTTTCTGCCTCATAAAAATGTTCAGTTTTCTTGCTTTGTATTTTTGTTAAACAAAAATCTCCCCCTCCCCCTTTCGATAGTGTTTCTTACATTAGCTACTGTACAATTTGCATCATCTCAGTGGGATAAAAATCTTCAATATCTGATTGTTCTTCGGATGAAGTTGCCTTTATTTTGAAACTCGGTTTTTTTCACAAGTTTTCTTTTTGGCAATTTTAATAAGCATGATATTTTTGATTTCTTTTTTTTCTGGAGTGTCAGTCAAGATTCTACCTCTCCCTGGTTTTCGGCCACCTCTGTAGGATTTACTTCGAGAATTATGCTTATTAGAAATTTCAAATTATGCTTCTGTTTTTATAATTAAGAATTTTTTATTTTTATTAAATGAATTATGTTTGCGTAAACAAAATAATACTCCTGAATAATAACAATAATGGTAACAAACATTTTTATAAATCAAGCATATTGAAAGTTTCAGAACAAAATATACACACTCCTCATTTAAACAACATCCAATTATAATAAATAACTTGACTGAATCAAAATGATTCAGATAATTAAGGCCACTTTCCTCCTTATTTTATAAAAATTTATTTTAATAAAATAATAACAAAGAATATTAATATCAATTGTACCAGGGATCATGGCCCTAGGTACAAGATTACGTAATTTCATACAAAATGTCTGCTGCATAAAAACCCAGATGGAGAGGAGATTTATTTAAAATCTAATTTAGTACTTAAAGTTACAAACGAAATTATATACTAGAATTAAAAGAAAAATATTTGACTTATCTTTATATAACAGTAAAAAGAGATGAACTGAAAAATTTTACTTTAGACCCTATAAAACTGTTTTTCATTTATAACTTGACACAGCTTTCTTTTGCAAAATTTCAAAATGAATGCCAAAGTAGGAATGGGTGTTGTGTCACTCACCCAACTGAGTTATTAAACTTAGAACTAAATACACTCTGTCGCAAAAAAATATATGCACCCAGAAGAAATCAAGCTACAATCACGAAACTCGGCAAGAATGTAGTCTGGTAAGAGATATGCAAATGATTAAAATTTCGAAGCCAATGAGACAAGGCTAAGTGTGCTATGCGCATATTAGTTGCGCAACTGGGAGAGTTTAAAAGCATGAGTACGAGCGCCGTACGGCTATCCAAACGAATCTGATGACTTTGATAGACGCTATTGAGACTTAGGATGCCTTTAAGACGTAACCGGCGGCAGTACGAGCAGCTGACGGACATTGATAGGGGCCGTATAATAGGCCTCAGAGAAGCAGGTTGGTCGAATAGACGTATCGGCCGCCACCTCGGTCGGAGCGATATGGTAGTTACTCGGTGTTGGCAACAGTGGATCACAGAAGGTAGAGTGTACCATCGCGGAGGGTCAGGACGTCCCAGGAACACAAATGATCGTGCAATCAGAAGAGTGGCCACTTCGGCACCAACAACGTCGCTAGCATCGATTCAACGCCACTTACCTCCTTCCAGACATCCAGTGCCATCAAGAGAAACCATAAGGAGACGACTGACCGAAGTTGGCTTGAGGAGCCGACGTCCGCTAAGACGCTTACCACTGACCCCACATCATAGGCAGTGTCGACTGGATTTTTGCCGACCTCGGGCAAAATGAGTGTGACAGACTGGAGACGTGTCATCTTCAGTGATGAATCCCGATTCAGTCTCGGTGCTGATGACCACCGCACACGTGTCTGGAGGCGCACCGGCCCGCGGTCCGATCCGGCATTTATTGTCGAGCGGCATACAGCAATTTCACAAAGTGTGACAGTGTGGGGAGCAATTTCTTGGGACACACGATCATCTTTAGTGGTCCTTCAAGGCATTTTGACAGCTCGCAGATACGTGGACGATATTTTAACGCCGATTGTGCTACCCATGCTATCAAGTCGCCCAGGTGCCATTTATCAACAGGATAATGCTCGTCCACATACTGCGCGACTCTCCCAACCATGTCTTCAAGGATATGACGTCCTACCATGGCCTGCCAGGACACCAGATCTTTCGCCAATAGAGCATGTCTGGACGCGCTGGGAAGTCAACTGCAGCCGTCCCGAGATACAGGAGAATTAACTGCGCAGATGCAAAGACTATGGCAGGGTCTTCCACAGGGGGTCATAAGTGATCTAATTGAATCGATGCCACGCCGAATTTCGGCTTGTATAGCTGCCAGAGGTGCCTTTACTACTTACTGATTTTTAACCTTTTGCAAGCTGTAACCGCTTAATAAAATGATATTTTGTTCTGAATTTTTAATCATTTGTTTATTTTCATATACACTACATGCATACCAAATTTCGTGAATGTAGCTCAATTTCTTCTGGGTGCATATATTTTTTTGCGACAGAGTGTATTATTCAAATAAAATGGGTTGGCCCTTGGTACACAGGTCTCCCCCTATACCAGATTTGGAAAAGTAATCGATCCAAATTCTTTAGGTAGGTTTTATAGAAAAGCAAAACATTTTTTAAATATTTGTAAATCATAGGTAAAATCTCAGCCAAACACTTTGCTAGTAGATAAAAGAACAATGACAGAATTGGAACAAAAAAAGAATAATCACAATGAACACCAATATGCATTGCACGGCTTGGAAAATAATGGATGTTAAAGCATACCCTATAGATTAAACTCTACGTATAGATTCAATTTTAAAAATATGCATTGTATTAAAATGAGCAAATTTGTAGTCATAGATTAAACTCTACGTATAGATTCAATTTTAAAAATATGCATTGTATTAAAATGAGCAAATTTGTAGTCCTTTCACAACGTGCGTAATCCTCTTTGCCCGGTGCAAAAAAAATAGAACACTGGAATTTATTATTGTCCAGAGGAATGCATTGTTATGTTTTAGAAAATACATCCAATTGATACACAATAAATATTGATCTGCTTACCGGAAATTCTTCAATCTGTTGTTCTACATTTGCTTTTCCCCACTGAAAAAAAAAATACATTAACATAATTCATGTATTCATTTCCTAACTCTGTACACATCTATGGTTTAAGACACACAAAACACGAGTGTGATGTTATGACTCTTGCCCTGTGTTAAATGAAATGACTTAAAAAGTAAAATGGATTTGAAATAGAACACAAAATTCTGCAACACAATATTCCACCGAAAGGTAAACAGTATGGAATAACAATAGAGTGTTGCCAAATGACAAGAAAGAAATGAACAGTTGAATCGGTTCAGTTCGCTTCACAAACTTGAAATTTAGTAGCTACGTACCTTTCGTGGAGTATGAAACGGGTTTTGAGAAAAGTGACAGCTAAGGGGCTCGAAGGGCTTTAAAGATTAATATTCCCGGTTTGGAACTATTAGACCTAAAAACTTGAAATTTAGTAGGCACGCTCTTTTCATGGATTAGAAATCTTTTTCACCAAAAGGAGAAATAGAGACCATTTCGAGGAACTCAAGGGTGCTCCGAACTTAAGAGATCCAACGCCCGGATGTCGTTTCTTCTCCGTCTGAGTAACCTGAAAAGAGACAAAAACAAAGTGCGGAAAAGCGGCGCCCAAAAAGAGCGGCATCCAGCGAGAGTAGATGCGTCAAGCAGTCATTTAACCTTCGCTTACCCCGGGGAGGGGCGAATGGACAAGTTGGGAGTAACACTTTTTTTTTTGTCCCTGGAAGTAACACATTTTTTTAGTCCTTGGCGTTCCAACTAATGATTTTGAAAAAGTGTTACTCCCGCTGGATGTCAGGATCACATATTGGAGGAGGCTACTTCGATGGCACGGTCTGCTAGGGGCTTATCAGAGTTGGAGATGACTATGATTTTCTTTAGAACTTGAAATATTTCCACTACTTTGGGGTCACATAACTGTCTGAGAGTTTCAGAAATGTTTGAAGTTTGGCTGGATCTGTTGCAGTTGTTGTTGAAATTGTTAACTGAAGTGGAAGGTTGACTTGCTGAGGGTGGGTGCTGACCTCGGTTGAGGAGCTAGAGCTACACTCACTGGTGGGGAGTGGGATCTCTTGCTAGAACTGCACTCACTGGTGGGGGAGTGGAAACTCGAGTGGACCGTGGCTGCTTCAGCTTTGGCTTTTACTGCCTCTTGCAGTTCTCTGCGTTTCCTGTCTCACTCTTCCCAAAAGTCTATCTTGGGGGGAGGCGGTGGTTTGTTCAACGGGTTGAGAGGACATCCTTTGAAATTCGCAGGGTGGTTTCCCTAGCAGTTGCATCGGGGTTTCGGAAGATTTAGTACAGTCCTTGGTAAGATGAGATAGGCCGCAATTTACGCACTTTGGGTTTCTCGTGCAGAATTTGGACGAATGAAAAAATCCCTGACATCGGAAGCACTGGGTCGGTCCAAATTTGGGTCGCAGTGTGGTCCCACTACAATTTTTAAGTAACACTGCTCCGTCAGATTGAAGATGTTTCTATTTATTTCACTTCTGGGGAGGGTGACGAGAAATAAGGGCATGGGCAGTCCAGTTTTTCTATTGGTCATAGCATGGCACACGTTGACTGTGATTCCAAAGGTCTTCGATAATTTCTTGAGGTGGGGTATCTGAGGGCCAGCCCCGAATAACTCCTGATCCTTCTCTTCGTTAAGGGGTCACAGGGGTGTTAATCTTCTATTTTTTCGAATTTTCGAAAAAAATATATGTGTTCCTCATTTTCTTTTGAACATTTTGATACCAACCACGTGATAGTACTATAAAAACTTCGTTATTCGTTCAGCAATTTAGTAATAACAATGTTTAAATGGCTACATCCACACCCACTTATTTTTGATTTCCGCATACGTTTTATTTTTCTGTTTTTAAAAAGCGTATTTTAAACACTGAATGGCTTGCAACTCAACACACACTTTTTTAATGGTGCTAGCACGTTTGTTTGAAATGACTTATCGAAATTCAAAACAGCGGTTTCCGTTTATCAAAATTGAAATGGAAAATACTCTGTAGACCTTCTTCCAAATCATGACGATTCTTATGTTGCAGAAAGGAGAGATAAAAATGTGTGCTTCCAGTAATAAAAAATCTCAGGATTTTCTGCTTTGTAATTTTTGATTTTATTTCAACTTTTAGCTCTATTTTTTATCAGTATCAGTTTCTTCATAAACCATTAAAAATTAATGAAAAGTCCACTCGTGGTTTATGTTCGAATTTTGAAATACGTTGTAAAAACTGGGAGTGTTTGTACTTTTTCAAGCTGTGAAAACACTGGGAATAAAATAATGCTCCAGAAATTAACAGAAGATCTATTTTAGCAATGAGATGCATAGGCCAAGGTTTAGAGTCATTAAAAACGTTTTGTGCTGTAATGAGTCTTCCTAATCCTGTTAAACAAAAATCACATGATGTTATTAATAATAAACTTTCACGTGTGAAGGAAGTCGCTGAAGAAAGCATGAAAATGGCAGTTTTATTCTTCGTCACCTGATAACTTTGGGGGTGATTTCCTGGAAGACGAGCGTCATTCATCATTGATTGTATGTACATCCGAAACAGGTAAGGTTTTGGATACTCCTCATTTTGCAAAGGATGCGACAGTTATAAAGGGTAAAATTTGGTATCAAGTACAATAAAAATGGCAAAGAGCGCATAAGATTTCATGTAGAAAAATTATTCTGGCTCTGCTGGTAAGATGGAGGTTGACGGGATGTTAAGGATTTTTAATCGATCAGAAAAGCTTCACAACCTGAAATATTCGAACTACATAGGAGATGGCGACACAAAAACATTCAATGCCCTTTCTGAAAACAAGCCATACGGCGATGACTATCTTATTCAGAAAATAGAATGTGTAGGCCATTTGGGTACAAGACTTATGAAGCTTAAATTTATATAGTAAAAGGAATTATCTTGGTAAAACTATTGGCGGTAAACAGATAGTTTATCGCATTACTATGGTAATGCTATTCGATGCAAATTCTACTAGTGTAAAGGAAATGCGGAAAGCCATTTGAGCTGTTTGGGGTCATTCTTGCAGCAATGATGAACCGATACACTGGTTTTGTCCTTCCAAATACATGGTGTAAAATCCGCAATTAATAATAATTTACAAAATTATAAACACAAACCCTCAGTTGCTAAAGCTGTTCAAGATGTAATTAAGCCTGTATTTGCAGACTTATCTCATCCGGCACTCCTGAAGAAATGTTTAGGAGGTAAGACACAGAATCCTAATGAAAGTTTAAATTCATTAATTTGGAAGTTTTGTCCTAAGACGATTGGTTCTAGGCTTCAGATTGCATTGCTGCAAATTGTTTTTAATGATGGAAATTAAATACTTATTTCTATTTTAGAGGGCTTGAAAATTAACAGAAATGTTTGTGTGTCCCTGGCTGAACGTGACAATCGTCGAATCTTTACGTCACGATACAGTTCTTTTGAAGCTCAGAGCCAAGAAAATTAAAAAGTAAATAAATTTAGCTGTTTCAGGAACAGGAAGGTATATATTTTTATCACAATTTTTCTCAGTTTGTGTTTTTTTTCAATTACGCGCATTGCGTTTCAAAAACTATCATACTTTGATGTATAAAACTTCAAAATTATAAATTCTATCATAATCTTCAAATCCTAGCTATTTATAGTATTATAAATTTTTAATTTTTGAAATATTTCAACAAAAATTGAATTTTTAAAAAAATTTAAAAAAATGTTTTTATTTTATTTTTATAAGATAAGCTAGCATGTAATAAGGGACTTTATAAATCAATTTATTGCTAGTAATTAGGCAGAAAATATCATGCCGTCGTTCACTATTTGTTTCTTACAAAAATTTTTCTTATTTTTATGTGCTTATTATTTTAAAAATTATGATTATATTTTTAGATATTTTATACTTTTTTGAAACTTTATTCAATTATAAGAAATGTGTAAAAGAATCAAATTATTTCAAATCTCAAATTATTTCAGTGAAAATTGTTTGTATTTTGTGCTCTCGAAACATTTTCAACACCCCTGTGACCCCTTAAGTTCAGAGTGAAGGTTTCCAGGTTTTCGGTATCAATGTAGCGTCTGATGGCATGGTATGCTTCAGGGGTTTCCGGGTATACTCTGAGACCCTTCCCGACGATTCTTCCTCTCGATTTCTGCTTTGTAATGCCTTGCAGCTTCTTCAGTAGTTGATTAGACTGAATGACATTGTCGATCGTTATTGGAGGTGGAGGGCGAACGACGTTGCGATTTTCAACATTGACTTCGGTGTCGTCCTCGTTTTCTTGGCTTTGGGGGATTTCTAGGGCGTCATACTTGGTCATCGTTTCAACTTAGAACGTTTTAAGTTTTTTAGTCGAGGCATCATCCGGTGGGGTAGGGCTCCTTCCTTTCTTATGGCCTTTCCTTACTTTGAATGCTCCATCATCTTTTTTGGGAGATACACTATCCTGGCGAAAATTCTTAAGTTCATCAAAAAAATTATCTTCTTTTTTCTTATTCTTGTTTTTGAAGTATAAGATAAAGCACGTGGCCTTCGTCGAACAGGGCGTTAAGGTCAGCAATATAATTATCCTTGGCAGATTCATCTTCAAAGAAATAACTATCAACGCATCTAATCACTTCTTGTATGTCGGCACAAACGTTCCTGCACACAATTAAAGACAAAGAGTTCAAAGAATCTTTCAAACGAGAGACGGCAAGAGGGGAAGAAGGCGATCGCCTTTCGTTCTTTGCGTATTCGTCCGATTCATTTTCCGATAAATTCATGTTGACAGGCTGGGTGGGGAAAACCCCGTCCAGTTTAAAAGCAGCGAGTTTCCTCGATTGAAGAAGCGAAGGGTGAAAACTCGTGGGGGTTAACTTTCCACGGCCGGCGAGCGAACGTGATAGCAGAAGGAAGCGTTATGATACTGGTTTGGTCGAAAGAGCAAAAATCAAGCGACGTGAAGCAGAGGGAACTGGTTTGTTTTGCCTTAGCTGATCGCTTCGGCTGTCAGACAGTGGGAGGGTGGGGGAGGCTCCACTCAGGACGAAACGCCGGAATGGGAGTGGGAAAAAAAAAGAGTTATCCATCTGTGGAGTATCGTTTCGTTTGTAGAGGGGGGGCGTGAAGTTTCATTTAGACCAGAGGTTTTCAATCTTTTTTTTTGTCTCATAGACCCCCTGCCGTGTTTTTCGTTTTGGAGTAGACCCCTGCTTACTTAATATTGAATTTTTGCAAATTTACCAATTGAAATGTCTTTTTGACAGCTGGTCTTACTTTTGTAACGTCGTCAGAAGGTAGCGTGAAAATAATACATCACAGCAAGGTTGTGGGAGTAAAAAAAATACTTTAAATTTTTTTCTCCAATAATATAATCGATTTAAGTTAGATTGTAAAGTTAATAGTTTCCGTGCCTAGCCAGTATGGTGACCCCGTTTTGAAGTCGCTCACTCCACAGCTTGTCTCCGTCCAGTCCGCAAGGCGTTTTTACTCATTCGCGTTTCGGATTCCTCGTCAGCATCACCGAGCAAAAAAACTCTGGGATTCTCCTCTCCGCTTCCTAAAACGACCAGCCCTTGTCTTTTTCGAGCTCTTTTTCCTTCTTTTTCTCGTTCTCTTTTTCTTTTTCCTTTCTCCCGGTTTTTCCAACCTTTTAAAACATCAGGGGCAGTCCATTTCTCCCCCCTCACGTCTTCTCATTGGTGGACCCATATGAGTCGATCCTTCAACCTCAACTCATTAGAGCCCATTGGTCCATAATCCGCCAATCGTCCACTCACCCGGTTTCTTCACAAACCAGCAGGTGTCCGACACATGCACCGACGGCCCACTGTCGTCGTTTTACCGCCTTTGAGGACAATTCGCCATTGTGTAAGTAAGGCGACAGTCCGCTGCCCCGGAAGCGATTTCGTCCACAGTAGAATGGTCAGACAATTGTTGGTCTAATCTAACTGGCACCAAAGTCCAGACGCTAAATAAGCGATCATGAACCCCAGCTGCACGTGCACCCAAAACTCAGTCTAGTATTGTCCTGAAAGAGTGGAACTAGTTTCGAATGGAGGACGTCACAACTTCCTCCCCCCTAAAAAAAGTCCATTTCACGGGACTGCTCTGGTCCTAGTTGGATTCAGTTCTTAGAAATCACACACATAAAGATCGTCCCATCAATGAGATTGATCAGGGCAGCAATCCCGGTATTAAACACAATCAAAAAATAACATAATAATTGAATCAAAATTTCAAAAAAAAATGTACACTTTACACAATTAGATCTTAAAATCCGAATCTGAGATTCTTTTCTCAAAGTTACATTTCACCTTTAAATTATAATTTTTAAACAAAAAGGACTCTGAAAGAGTGGAAACTAGTTTCGAATGGAGGACGTCACACTTTAAACGATTTAAATTTGTTACTGAAGTGAAGTATAATCTCTAAAACTTATGAACATGTTAATAAAATTAAAATTTAATTAGTACATAAAATAACTGAGCAACAAACAAATGCTTTTAAAGGGAGGAATAAATCTGGTGTTTCAATAAAAATTTTTCAACATTTGGAGTCAATCGTGTCAGGTTTAACCCTAAATCTCCTCAGTTAGTAGTGTTCAGACCTTGTTTCCCACCTTCCCTTTCTTTTTCTGTTTTAGAGATTGGCAACCATGCAGAAACTCCTTCTCATTAGGAAAAATAATTAAAAATTTCTCACGATATCCCATATTTCGTGTTAAATAACAGGTATGTCTTTTTAAAGCCAAATTGTGGACATGGACCTTGTTTAAATAAAATTTATGCTGTCATCTTGTAGCTGCATATTAACCTTATTAAATTTAGAATAAACCTATTCAATGGATAAAGTCTGGTCTCCACTTAACTAAATTTGTTTTAAACTTAAAATCATGATTTGGTTTAATGAGAGCCACCATAATAGACCCCCATTTACACCTGATGAACTCCCCTCCAATTTTTTTTCGCTGACGTGAACCCCTTGCAGGTCGTCATAGACCCCTGGGAACTTTAAAGACCACTTTGGGAATCACTGATTTAGAAGATCGCTTGGAGAGTAGTAGCTCTGTGATGCATGGGGGGTTCCGAAAATAAGTCTGCGTGAGAGGTCTTTTACAGAAAGGATTTTGTGAGAACGTTGGGGGAGGGAGGCTTAGAAATAAAGATTCCCGTTTTTGAACCATTCCACCTACAAATTTGAAATTTCACCAACCAAAATTTGAATTTTTACTCCCTACGTTCCTTTCATGGAGTAGAAAACCGCTGCAAAAGGGGTTTTGCGAAAATTAACAACTGTCTTGGGGGAAGGGGAGGATTAGAAATAAAAATTTCCGTTTTTGAACCCCATTCGGCCTACAAACTTGAAATTTCATACCTACGTTCCCTTCATGAAGTCCTCTGCAAAACTGGATTTTGCCAAAATTGACAACTGTGTTGGGGAAGGGGGCTTAAAATTAAAGATTTCCGTTTTTGAACTATTAGACCGACTATCTTGAAATTTAGCAAGCAGATTCCTTTTGTAGACTAGACATCACTTGCAAAAACCGATTCCCAAGTTGCGGTTGAATAAAGGGTGCAATAGATAAATATTTCCGTTTTTAAACAATTAAGTCTACCTGCTTGAAAAGGGACAGCCATATTCCTTTCCATGTAATAGAGTTCCTCTAACCAAGAGTTTTGCGAAAATCGACCCCTATGGAGGGGGTTGCGAGAGGAGAATGGAAATTATAGGAAACAAAATTCCTGTTTTTACATTGTTAAGACGCAGATACTTGAAATTTGTTAAACATGTTTCTTTTTTCCCATAGAGATTCACAAACGAATGGGTTTTACGGAAATTGACTCCTGGGGGGTACAGGGGCGTATTGGCAAAAAAAAATTCCCATTTCAAACTACTAGGACCATAACAATAAAATTTGTTTGGCATGTTTTTTTTTATTTGAAATCTGCCAAGAACAGTTCTTTTGGAAATCGATTCTCAACGATAAGCAAAATTCCGTTTTTACCCTATTAGGTTTAGACTTGAAAGTTGGCAAGCTTGTTTATTTTACTATGTAGAGATTCACTGAAAATTAATTTTGCTAAAACCCGTTTAGTTATTGGATTACGAGAGCGAAAAAAATCCTTCTACTTCAAGCTTAGGGATTTTTAAAAATTAATAATTAGTCCCGTTCTCTTTTTGTATCAAAAGACGAGAGTTAGAGGTATATTTTTCAATTCAGTCGAATTCTTCATGTTAGGACTTAGATATCAGTAATTTAAAAGTATATAAACAGTATATATTGCTATAGCGTCATAAAATACCCATTGAAGCAAGTGTGTAAAGGCTTGATTCAATGAATATTCGAAAATAATTCGCATTACTTAAAGTTTTTATTTCTGAGAATTTTAATAGTTGTTAAAAAATAATAAGAACAAATTGCAACTGGAAAAAATAAATTACTACAAACTAAAATTTAAAAAAAATCTATATCTAACATCTATATTACATTTAAAACAATAGTGCAAAAAAAAAACTTAGTAAGAACCAAAATTTTTAAAAAAGCTATTTAAAACAGATAAAAAGAATCTTCATTGAAAAAAACTATTATGAATCTATTGAGAGAAATAATGAAACTTTGTTAATAAAAAAATTCATTTTTTAAACAATACTTTTTTTGCAACACCTCAATTAAAAATATTTGTTCTTCTGTTGCAACCACTGGCGCTAGGATCGTTTGTAACCAATCAAATGAGAAAATAGCGTCGCTGCGAATTCTTGGCTCAGCATTAAATAAGCTTTGCGGTGCCGTGATGATCGAAATATTGCAAAGAAGAAATTCACGAAGAACTTTGTCAAGTGTATGGAGAAGAGTGTATGAGCTCTGGGATGGTGCGCAGATGGGTCAGGGACTTTAAAAATGGCCGAACAGACGTCACGGCAAGCCCGTGCAGGGCGGCCATCGGCTTCCGACGAAACAATTGCCAAAGTCGAAGCGGCAATGCTTGAAGATCGACGGACTACAGTTCGGGAACTGTGCGAAAAAGATTCGGAGGTCAGCAAAACCACAATTGACAAGATTTTGACTGAACATTTAGGCTATTCAAAGGTCTGCGCAAGATGGGTACCAAAAATGCTCACTGCAGACCACAAGCGGCAGCGAGTTGAAGCGGCCCAAGAATTTCTCGCTTTTCACGGAACAACCGAAGAGGAATTTCTGGACTCTATTGTTACTGGTGACGAGACCTGGGTACACTACACCACACGGAAACAAAGGAGCAATCGAAGCAGTGGAAACACCCTTCGTCGCCAAGAGCAAAGAAGTTCAAACAAATCCTGTCTGCCGGGAAAATCATGGCTAGCATTTTTGGGATCGAAAGGGCGTATTGTTGTGCGAGTTTATGCCTCGCGGGACAACAATCAATGCTGACCGGTACTGTGAGACCTTGAATAAGCTTAGACGTGCAATTCAGAACAAGAGAAGAGGAATGCTGACAAAAGGAGTGCGTTTTCACCATGACAACGCCCGACCGCACACCGCCAATCGAACCACAGCCCTCGTCGAAAGATTTGGATGGGAAATGGTGTCTCACCCACCCTACAGCCCAGACTTAGCACCAAGTGACTTCCATCTCTTCCCCGAGTTGAAGAAAAACCTTGGCGGAACCCAATTCCAGACAGATGAAGAGGTGCAAAACGCGGTTGTTAATTTTCTACACGGACAGGCGGCAGAGTTCTATCACTCTGGTTTGAAAAAGTGGGTGCCTAGAATGCAGAAATGCATACAACGCAACGGCGATTATGTAGAAAAATAAAAAAGAAAGACTGAACTTTCCAAAAATGTACTATTCTTTGCAATTAAACCAGTTTTTGATGTGAAAAAAATTCGTGGAACTTATTTTACGGACACGCCTCGTATTATCGCAGACACATTTAGCGTGCATCGGCCCCTATGCGCGTCGGGTCTCGAGTGGTTCGAGGTTCGAACCAGAAACGCGCCAGTTACGAACCCTTGACCATTAGGCAACCGGGGCGGTCACTCGGAGTCGTTTGCTCGCTTAACGATTTGGGTTGATTGCTTGTTTGAATATTAACGTCGCACTGTTCAGCTACACGAGGGCTTTTGGCGACGGACCACGTAATTTTGAACCATGGTCAAGTGACGTGGACGACATCTGAGCTGGCACCCCCTCTCCTAACTACCACACCACACCAACGGGAGGACGTTTCAGCTCTCGACAGATTTAACGTGCATCGCTGCCCTACACGGCGGGTCTTTAGTTGTACTGGGCTCGAACCCGTGACAAAGCAAGCCACGGTCCGATACCTATACCACTCGGCTACCGCGGCCACTTAACGATTTTGGCAAAAGATCTGTTTGTTTCATTGCGTTTTATTGAGAGGACATTTGACAAATTTAAGAATTTTCGAATTCTTAATATATATCATTATCAGTTTGCTAATAGTTGAGTTAACACTATGGGTCATCGAACTATTAATTTTAGGGCCCGAGCCCTCCCCTCAAGCTACTACGGACTATTTCTGGATCAGAACTCGACGAAGAGATAGGGTTGTTTTGACAAAGTTTAATATAATTAAATAACATTGAAAATATACCACCGGCGACTTGAAACTTGACACGATAATGTAGAATCCCCTCATTCCGAGATAAAAGTTTGGAACTCGAAGCCGTAGGTGGCATGGGGGTCCGTGGCTATCGAGGATTAAAACGGTCCAGTGACAAGGACGACAGCAGAGCCCTCACCGAACTTCCACACCACACGGATGGCGTATTCGAAATATTATCGCAGACGTATTTAGCATGCATCTACTCCTGTGCAAATTCAGTACAAGATGGTTAATGTATTTGTGATGAATATAAGTTCTTAAGAAATTAAAAAGTGTATTCATGATCTAAACAACATTGAATTTTTTATATTATTATATTTATCTATTTTCGGTAAGATTAATTTATCATTTTCTAAATAAAAAATTCAAATGATATTTCTGTAAATTGATATATGCAAGAGTACTGTTGTGCTCTTTACTCTTAAGGAATTTTAATTATATGGAACTTAAACGAATCTCTTTTGTATTGGAAAATGTTATTGACTTCCATTATTGTTAATAGATGCAATTCCTAAACCTAAGGGAATTCCACCATATTAAGAGCAAGGATTAGTTTTAAAGGAGCTTGAGATAATCGGGTAGAACGTAATATTTGGTTTGTATTTACTATTTTTACTTAAAAAATTATTATATCATCTATATAACGATAATTAAGTACAAGAGATATTTTACAACATGATCTATTTCAAAAAAATGTAAATATAGAGGTTCGCTAAACAACTACTAGCTTGACCACCCTGAGGGTAATCCCTTTGATCTGTTTATAAAGATTCTGATCAAATGCAGCGAAATTTTTTCTTTTAATACGAGGTTAACAAGAATATCAAACTTTTCTTTTTCATTGAAGTTATAAATATAATTCATTATTTATCATAAGCAATTATACTGTGAGAACCTCAATCATTATCGTCATATACCTATGAAATTAAAAGATCCTCGAAATCAAAACTATAGCATGGAAAAAGATTAACATATCCTTAGATAACTCTAGCAATCTCTAAGCTATTTTTAATTATTGCCGTGTTTTTGTAAATTATCAATTAGATTTTGAAGAGAGAGATTGTGAGTTCTTCCTAGACTTCGTGATATATGTATTGTATCCATTAGTGATACTACGGAATTTTTATAGGGCTTTTTATAAAATTTTGGTGTTAAAAAAATAACTTGGATATTTAATATTATTTAGATGAATTATTCAGTCTTTTTACGTTCAAAGCTAAAAGACGATTATCTCATCTTCTCTATTATTGTGAATTGATTTTTGAAATGAATTATTACTTAAAAATGTGTTTACTTAATATTTTACTTTTAAAATATTTTACAAATTATGGCATAATTAGCAGAGACCTTATCAACATATGTAATCACGAAAGTCATTTGGATATTTTCTATTGATGATTTAAGATCTTTATACATAATTTCATTTTCAACAGTGAAATGAAATCTAATTCCTGAATTTCTGTTGCTACATAAGATCTAAATTGATTGAATGCTTCAATTGGCATTCCATGTATTTAAGTGCCATTTTAGGAGTAGAGTTTATCTAAATCTTTTATGATTTGTTTCATAATGTTAGATTTATTTTTTGTGATCATCAGTCTAAAACCGGTACCTTTTTCCAAAAAATTTCTTAACAAATCATCTTCCACGATGCTAAGGTCTCCTGTGACAACATGCTGATGATAATCATCAATATGAGTATCGATATAGATTGCATTTACATGATTCTGAACTTAGAAGCTCCGAGATTTGATTATAATTAAATATAAATCTACCAAGTTTCTTGTTGTATTTGAAAGCCTTTTTAATAATAATATTTTTAATAGGTTAAAAGGATTGATATTTTTGAAATATACTTGAAAAATTAATTTTGTTAAAGGATTTATTCATAAATAATAATGTACAATATTCTGTAGAAGTAATTTTCACTTGCATCTAATTTAATATTCATTTTTTGTACTAAATAGTTATTAAGGTCTCGAATCATATGCATACCATGGGAATCCCGAAATTTATATCTGCTTAAAAATATCTGTCATAATTTTAATTTCAGTTTTATTCATGCCAAACATAAACGATTTAATTAAGCCTGTGTTGTAGTTATCATCAAATTTAACAGCTAATTCAAACATAGAATTTTTGAGGGGTTGGCACGTCTCTGACGTAACTCTTTTTTCTGCGTTTAGCTTTTGAAATTCTCGCTAAACGAATTTTATTACTATTATCAATAGATTTATCAAAATTCGGAATATATAATGAATCCTCAGATTTTTTTGTTTAAAAAGCTGATAAGACACTTTCCACCTTTCCATACAACATTCAAAACCATAAGGATAATATGATCTAAATGAACCTATAAAAGGTTTTCGAACCATAATCTTTGTTTAATATTTGGCACTATTCTAAGTATATGTACAGTTATGTTATTGAATCCATGTTTATGAAAGTGTCTTATCTCAATCTTAGCCTGGTTTTTGTTGCAATCAGTTTTTCCTTGTATCAGACCTATGTTGATTTAATCTAATATTGATAGTGTTTGAAGTCTGACCTATGTAAGCGAATTTACATATGTTGCTTGTCATTTTGTAAAGCACAGTTAAAAGTCTTACAAAATATATAACCTCGCATCCATATCCAACTGTTCCCCACTCATCATGCCACACGCCTTGCATCTTTTATCAGTGCAAGATATAAATTTTAGTTTTAAAACAT
>BMAU01002036.1:0-31133 GCA_019973935.1 Trichonephila clavipes | reverse complement strand
TTAGAGTTTGTTTCAAGTTTTTGAATAAAAACGAATACAGTTTTAATGGAATATGTTAGGGAAGAGATTGAAGATTGATTTTGTTAAAAAATGGTTAATTTCTAAAAGCGGTGTACAAAAGTAAAAACCTGAAATAAAAATTTGCTTTTTAATTTCGTTGCTGAAAACACAGTTCAAAATATTTAGTTTTATACCTTGTACAGAAAGACGGCTGAATTATTGTATTCATGGCAGATCTGCCTTGAAATATGGCAAACGGATGAATTATATGAGTGTTTCTCAATAACATTTTTCTGCCGTAAATATTTTTTTTCCCTTTGAAATGTCACCTGCGGTTTCAGAAGAGTATTTGTGTGTTCGATTCTAAAAACTTCTTTTATTTACTTTTTAAATACAATTTTTTTTCATTGTTATTCGTTTTATTTGAATGAAAAACTCTTACGACTTCCTCAGCTTTTGGAATAATCTTATGTTACTTCGTTCTGAAACTTTTTTTTTCATTCTCAGAAAACGATATTGCAGTCGATGTCGAAAATAATATTCGAACAGCAAGATAAAGTTAAAACTGTAGTTTCTTATTTTGTTGTTCTCAGTGAAAACTTGGTGAATTTCGAAACGCTGGCAGCCTTCTAAAATTAATTTCCTTGTGTCAGGCTATGATACACTCGCTTTTCACGGCACATAATAGAAATGACAATTTCGTAATGCACACATTGTTGTTTTATTAACTTGCGTTCAGAAGCGGTCTAAAGGTTATTGAGGAAGCGCCTCATTATTTTTAATCCCGATTAAGTGGCGAGGGTGAAAACCTGAGTCACCACCTCAGTCCCCAAGTTTCCGCACAGTATAAATGAGAATAAAGTACGATTTTGAGTGCTTGCATATTCAACATGCAGCATCCTTGCTTCGCATTGGGTCTACGGTGAAATAGGGACCGGAACTCGCGGCTCGATTGATACATCTCGCTCACGTTTTAGAATTTTTCCTTCAAGTATCGCGATAACAACTAGGAAGCAAAACGTCGAATGTATGTCAATTTTTTATTGCCTTCGAGACGTTTTAATATGCATCTATCCTAACTCAGACATATATCATTTGTGTGAACTTATACCATTTATTGTAAAAGAATAAGATTTATTTCAGTCATGGAATGCATTCGTTACGAGTTGCATCAAGAACAATGGTTTTAATCAGAAAGGAATAATTTAGAGAGGGTCTTGTGAGTTAATATGGCTGAGTAAATAGCAAGAAAGTTTTCACAGACAGTGTGGAATGGAAGGTTTAGAAAGAACTGGCATGAATAACTTCATGTGCACTCACAGATGTGGACTGCACATTAACATTCTTTTTCCAATCTTGTGTTCTAGTCGAAACGATTCATTATATGAAATTCTCATCTTTGTTGCCGTCACAGTATGCGTTAAAAATTTTTAAAAATCTTTTTTTATAACATTGTGTAATATTATTTTCCTCCAAGTTTCGGCGCATTTACTTCATTTTTTTGTCAAAAAATATCCGTGGTAATGTGGGCGAAGGAGCCCTTTCGGACACCTGAGACTTTGAGGGCCCTCCCGAGACTCCTGCTCCTACGAGCCAGCCTTGCAGCGGGTGCGTGGGCGTTGAGTCGTCCGTAGACGATGTTCTTTTTGGACGGGGTGTTGTAAGTAGCAGAGCACCCATCACAGTGCGATCTACTGAGATTCATTCCTCGGCCGGAGGACTCCTTTTTTATGGGGTCGGTCCAATGGACCCTAAGGACCGAGAGGGCAAAAGGCCTGTGTAGGTTAGGAAAACGTCTGCCCTACGGGATATTGGCCAGGACAGACGAGCGGAACTGCAATGATCAGTTCTGAAAGACCTCGAATTGAAGTTGTCTGCTGGGCAGACTGCGAGACCAAACAGGGGATCTGTGAATATACACCAAGAAAATCTTCCGTATGGCGTAGAGAGGTGTCAGTGAGACCTATGGAAGGAGGACTCTTCAGACCGAGGAGGTCTGCGAGGCGCCCCGAGAATGCTGTGATGCATGCGGTGAAGGTCGACGGAGAACTTTTCCGCAAGCGAAGAAGAGATGGCCTTGATGCACGCGGCGAGGGTCGTCGTTGACCTGTTCCAGCCATTCGCTGAGGGCTGGGAAGCACCCGCAGG
This sequence comes from Trichonephila clavipes, assembly GCA_019973935.1. Classification (NCBI taxonomy): domain Eukaryota; kingdom Metazoa; phylum Arthropoda; class Arachnida; order Araneae; family Nephilidae; genus Trichonephila; species Trichonephila clavipes. The sequence goes on along the minus strand of BMAU01002036.1, from coordinate 28,985 downwards.
GCGTTGTGGGAGTTCTCGCGCGTTGGAGTTATTGCGAGTTCGAGATTTTGAAGAGAGGTTTTCAAACCGATATCTCCGCGGTGCATGCGGAGAGGGTCGACGGCCGACCCGTGGTGAGAGTGCTGGGTGGGAGCACGCTGAGAGTCGGATCTTGAGTGTCTGGGATCGAGGACAGCGTCTGGAGAAGGGGACGAAAAGACGCGAGATGGAGCTGAGCTGCAGTTGAAGAAGACGAGAAGGATCCTGAGATCGCCATGTTGCATATGTCGAGGGAGAATTTGAAATTAGTACATATTTTATGTACAAGAAGGTATTTTAATTGCGTAAAATGTCGGAATACATTTTTTAGAATGAAGAATTCGAATACCCAAAGCTAGTTCGCCATTATAATTTCTGCACAAAAATAAATAAATAAATAAAAAATAAAACAACATGCTTTTTTTATTCATTCTTCTTTCTTTAAGCAACGAAGTGTGGACAGAAGCTTTTAATTCGAGATTTCGGTCTTATTTTAAAATTCAAAAAAGTCAAATTAATCCTTATTAAAATAAGGCGTTTCATTAATGCAATATTTGAGCATTGCTTGCATAAATATAATAAAATGCAAAATAAAATTATTTTTTGAAGGGTGGGGAGGGGAGTAATATTTACGTCAGAACTCTATAAAAGAATATTCCATTTGAAAAAGTACCGTGCTCGTCGAGTGAAAACTGCTTTAACTAATTTTTCGGTTTCCCAGTTACGTAAGAGGATAAAAAGCGCCAGATTAGCAAAAAGAATTTAGTGTAGTTGTGAAAAAAATAAAATTGAATGCTAATTCAGTATTTTGAATCAGAGAGAATGTGCTGATACCAAATGAGCCAGTTTACTACGCTTAATAAAAGCGTTAAGAGGAAGGGGGTAGAAACGATCGATTGGGATGGTTGACGGCAGTGAGGAATGAAAAGATTTGTAAATTGCAGATATACTTTTTCGAATGATTTCATGTAGTTTTACCATAATTCTTTACAATTTTAGGATAAGATCCTGTTAGTTTCTAGCCTCGTGAGAATAGAAATACTTTTTTTTTGTTTCGTTTAACTTCAAAAAGTCATTTATGAAAAAGTACAGAACAATTCATAATATGAGAAACAAAACCACAAGGGGAAGGCTTTTTAAACATTTTCAATAGCTTGGAACTTTAAATTTTTTGATAATTTGCATACTTTTGTATGTCTCTCATTTTTAACGGTAGATAAAAAAAAAGAAGAAAAAAAGAACGTTCTTGAAAATTTACCAGTTAATCAAGATTCCATTATTTTTACAAGGATAATTCCAAAGTAGAAATTCATATCCTCCAAATAAATTGTATTCATGCGAAAAATTATTACTGTTTGGCTTGATATACTGGTTGCATGGATTTGATCCTTTGAGTAGGTGCCGATCTCTGTAGGCGTGGTACACACAGAAGTGTGAAGAGCCAGACTTCCAATCGAGTCTTATCCTTGTCATCTCTGCCTAGTTTGTAAATATCAGTAGCAATATTTTGTGAAAACTTGACGCGACGTTCAGTAAAAAAAAATCATATATAGGTGAGAAAAAGATGCAAAAAAAAAAATAAATAAATAAGTGTAGTTACTACACACAGCACTCGTGAAATCCAAAGCATTTATTTCGTTCTAAAATGTATTCCATAGATAAGTGGTATTTTAAGATCAACAGGAAAACAAAATGAGTTTATTTTAGGTATTATTCAAAAAGAAGTTTTTTTTAAACTTTGGAGTTGCGTTTATAATGAACTTAATAGAAAGGAAGTTAAGAACAAAAAAACAGAACAGAAAGAAATCGAGGAATCGCGAGTTTTAAATATTTTTTATTTTATATATAAGCAATTTGAATTACCGATTGTAGTCGAGGAAAAAATATTCTAAAAACTGACAGAATTATAGATTGGTCCGATAACAAAAGATATAGATTGGTCCGAATACAATACTATAAAGTTTTATGGCTCAGTAAAAATAAAATTAATAAAAAAAAATTTAAGCATACGCGGAGAACGTATAATAGCACAGTGAGATAATAATATTAAATAAGATTTAACATTTTACGTTGTTTACATGGATAAAAAATGATGCTAAATATATATTCGTATCATAACAATTATTGTGACACACGGCAATTAGAGCCGAGGACATTTATTATCTTTTTCAATCCGAATTCGATCGAAAGAGACGGAAATTAATTTACCCAAAAGCCATCACAGCAGCTTTTTTCCCCTTACGAAACAACTAATAATTTCTCGTATAACAATCCTCTTATAATAATTCCTTGAGCATTTTATGCGCAGTAAACATGCCATTCGTATTACGATTCAATGATATTTATGCTTGGGGTCGATTATGAGATCCCCTGTCTATTTCTCTCCATTCTTTTTAATTCGAAAGACGTCACCCATCTGAAATAGTATATTTTCACGAACTATATTCTACTACACCAAATTAAAATATGTATTAAACTTACTGTCACCTGTATGGAGCTCAAGGCTAACGTCAGACGAACAACTAGCCCTTTGCCTCGATGAATTTCGTGGGCCTCCATCTAACTACGTCAGATAGGTGGCATTAGCAACACCAGCAAAGTATGTATTAATGGTTCTTTGATTCAGATTCAAAAGGAAGAAATGCGTTACGAGTTTATACTATTCAAATTTTGGAACAAATTTAATTTTTTTCAAAAAATGTCTTTCGTCTAACGTTTTTTTTTTTTTTTTTTTTTTTTTATTCTTTAAAAGATTGAATCCGCAAATGATGACGCGAAATATTATCATTCACTGGTTTTTAAAATTCTGAAAAAGTATATAGATAAATGTTGTTTGAGAGATAATACTTTTTTTTAAACACGAAACATATATATATATAAATTTTCACAGAGAATATTCAGCTTTAAATAATTTTTAATTTACTAAAAATTACATTTGTTCAAAACTTCTACATTTCCCTGCTCCAAACGATTTTTAAAGAAACGGAAAAATTTACTTTTGGGTTGAATTTCTCGTAATCCTTTCAAATTTGAATGAATTCTTCCAGTTTTTTTAATGCTGACAACTATATAATGTCTCCATAGACTTTAGAGGCTCCATTATCCACATAACTGTCAATTGATTGATTGAATATTAACGTCGCACTGTGCAGCTACACGAGGGCTTTTTGGCGACGGACCACGTAATTTTGAACCATGGTCAAGTGACGTGGACGACACCTGAGCTGGCACCCCTTCCCTAACTACCACACCACACCAACGGGAGGACGTTTCAGCTCTCGACAGATTTAACGTACATCGCTGCCCTACACGGCGGGTCTTTAGTGGTACTTGGCTCGAACCCGTGACAAACCAAGCCACGGTCCGATACCTATACCACTCGGCTACCGCGGCCACACATAACTGTCAAACATAAATTAACGAGCGAGTGCTTGTGAATAATCCTTAAACATACTTGTAATTTAGACACTCATAGTTGTGTAGGCCTTTTGAGATTGTATTCTGAGTACACTTTATCCCGTATTTCAAATAATCTTTCTCGACAATAAAATTCCCCCGCTCCTGAAGAACTGTCTTGTTTTTTGCGACTGATTTGTATAAAATCCTAGAACCTTATCAACGGAACTATCTATCAAGAATTCGAAAATTCTGAACGTTATAAAATGGCCACTTTATTAAAAAAAGAGAATCAAACCACAAACCGAATCTGTTGCCAGAAACTTTCAACGAACAAATGACACTGAGTGACCACCGTGGTAGACTTGTGGTCAAGGTCGACGGTTGGCGCGTCGAGAGTTAGAGCCTCGTAACACTCGAGACCCGCCGTGCAGAGAAGGCCGATGCATGCCAAATATGTCTGCGATAATATGTCGAACACGCCGTAGGTTTCGTGTGGAAGTTAGGAGAAGCGGATGCCTGCTCGGTTATCTGCCTCGTCATTGGACCGTTTTAGTCTTCGATAACGGGGCCCCCAGGTCTCCTACGACCTTACTTTGAAACTGTATTTAATATATATATTATAACTGGTGGGTCAATTCAATTTGTATTTATTTTAAAGAACAAAGAGATTCTTAAGAGAGAGAAAAAAAAGAGAGATTTAAAGCGAAGATATTTTAGCGATTTCAAGTTATAATATTAATTATATGATGGGTGATAAATTCTGTCGAGCTGAAGTCGTTCAAGACAACGTTTCGATGGTTTCGGAATCTGAGCGAGAGGGTACACGGAAGGCTTCGGCATCTTTGGGTGGAAGCGCCCGCACCCTCTCGCTCAGATTCCTAGATTAACGCAACCTTCCAATTTACAGCCCCCATGTAATTAATAATGTAAAAATGCAGTTACAATTTATTATTTACTTATTTTTTTTGACAATTACTAAAATTGCCCCCCAAATAAAAATAAACTTTAAATAGTGTGAATTTCTTTCGAATCTTTAATGAATTGAATTCTTCTAAAGACTGAAATCTCATAATTATGCTTATAACATACGATTATAGAAACAATGACAGCACAATAAGAAAATATTAATTGTGGGCAATCAGTCACTTCACATACCAACATAACGTCATTCGGCCCAATCAACTTAATACTTCGATACACATCTTTATAAATTCAATTTTTCTTTTTGGTAATAACTAAACAGTTATAAGTAGAAGAAATTAGCAAAATATGAGACTGAAAACTATGAGAATCCGATGTACCGAACAAAAAGTTAAACTAGAATTTATTCTGAATGCTTTCAAATTTTTAATAATAAACCCCTCTGAAAAAACTAGTAAATAAAAAACTTCAACTTTATAGAATAACAATTACAGTTACAAATGAGAATTTTATTAATTGTCAAAAAAAATGATAAAGAACAACTGTAAATAAATAATGAAATCCATCTCGAATTATTTGAACCAACTGCAATATGCTCCATTTATTCTTATAACATAAGATTAGATTCCAAGTCACAACAGGAAAAAAATATTAATTGGGGGCAATCAGTCACTTCCACCCCACACCAACACAGATTCATTTGACCCGATCTACTCAATACCTCCCTCTCTTAATACACACCTTTTACGTAACAACCTAAATCGCTCTCTCTCTCCTCTGTCTTCCAACGCCTCGCACACTTTTATACGATTATTTTTCACTTTCAATTATCTGCCATAAAACGATTCTGCTGCTTTTAGTTTGTGTTCTTTACGTTAAAAAAATATCTTCTGTTTAAATGTAACTTTTTAATAGTGTTAAATATTCAACGCAAATGAATAAAATATTGAATAATTCTTGTAAGATGAAGTGTCACTTATTACGGCTCCGTTAATAAAAAAGAAAGTAGTTTCAGCGGAAATATAATAAACACATTCAACTTGGATTGAAAATATATTCGGTGAAAAGATCCACTCATGCGATAATTAGTTACGGGAAGTGAATCTAATTTCACAACAAAACGCCCTAGGTATTAAGAACTGCAATTCCTTGAGAGTTGTGCTACAGAATTCATAATTATATTTTATTTTATACTTACGGTGCGAATTAAACTAATAGAAATATATGTATGAATACTATTTTAATCTTTTTTTTCACTTTCTTCTCGTGTTCTGTGTCAGTCGGACGATATTCAAATATCGAGTAGGATTGCGGTCGCAAGTTAAATTTAGTTTGATGCACGACGTGATTTTTAGGTCACTTTTGAACTTAGTCACGTTTTTAAATGTAATACGAAAATTTATATTTTAAGTGTTTAATTATTTCTACAATTCGCAGTCCCATATTGAATCGAATGACGACTAAAAAAAGAAAACTCGACGTTAGCGATTTCCAAGATTCTTGGACGAATGAATTTGGATTCGTACAACAAAAAGATGGCGCTGTATGTGTCATACGTCAAGTGTACAAAAACATTTTCAATCTAAACCCCAGACTACATTTAAAAATTCTGAAAAAAAAAGACAGAGCTGTTTCTGAATATAAAAAGGAAATTACATTTTTATGTCAAACCAAAAGCGAGAGAATTCTAGTTTCGTCATTTCTCATTGTATAGCAGCCAAAGAAAAACCTTTAAAAATGGCGAACATATAAAGGACACATTTTTAAAAGTGCTGAAATTATTGTTCAGCGATTTACCAAACTTGTTAACAATATTATTCCGAATTCAAGAAATACTTGCTTCTGCGCGAACTGTTGAAACAAGAATAACACAAATGGCAGAAAATGTAACTGCGAAGCAAAATTCAAGTTATCAAGAAACTGTTGCTGTTTAGCGTTGCTCTGGACGAAAAGTTAAGACGTGAACGATGTTGCACGCCTTGCAGTAATTGCATAATATCGTGATAAATATTGAATTTTATGTAGTGTTATGCATCACGATTCCTCTGTGCGGTACAACTAAACGACAGGATATTCTTTTTCGTTTATAAATCATTTTCAAAGTAAAAATATTAATATAAAAATATTTTGTGTCACTGCTATTGATGACGCTAATGCAATGCTTGGCAATGAAAAATAGTGTAAAATGGTTTATCGACATCAAATTTTACGAAATGAAAACAAGAAGTGAATAATTAGTTATTTTATCAGTATTATAAAATTTTAATTGCATGCATGAACCCGTAATTGTTCTAAATACCCCACCCAACACAAATTTCTTTCCCTTCGATTCTAAACCGCCCTCGATTTTCAGTAGCATTAAGTGCTTCTTGGTTTAGAATAAATACGGTAATTTCTCCGTTTTAATTAAGCCTTCACTAACAACTTCTTGTTCAGTAAATTGTTTCGATCTGCTTGCCAAAAAAAATGATTACATATAAATAGTTTTTACTGTTGTATTGTCTTCGACATATTTAGATGGCTGCGGTAGCCTAGTGGTCAAGGTAACGAACTCGAGTCATGAGTTTGAGCATGGTACCGCTGAAGCCGATGCACGTTAAATATTTCAAGGCTCAACCGTCCTCCCGTCAGTGTGGTGTGGAACTTAAAAGAGAGGGTGGGAGCTCTGTTGTCATCCTCGTCACTCCACTACTGTCCATCGACAAACGCCCTCGAGTAACGGAACAGTGCAAATCTTTCATTCAACAAATTTAGTGAATATATAATTATATATATATATATAATCCAATATAAAAGAATTTTTTCAATATATAATCATATACATATACATACACACATATATATAAATTTATACATATATATACATATACACAAATACATAAACAAAAATATAAAAATAGACATATAGTTATATACCTAAGATAACTAAAAGTAGGAAGGAGACACATAGTATAAAGACAAATTCCTGGCCTTAGGAACCAGGATTGCAGGTTTCAACAAGTTTTGCGGTGCCAACCTTCACCTGTAATTTGTCATACTATGTACCAAGAGGAAAGGAAAAGAGTTATATATGCAGAATTTAAATATTAAAAAATCATTAAACTAAATAACATAGGAACAAAACACAACCTACTAAATCGAAGTTAAATCGATGGCCAAGAGTGCAGTAACGAGTTCCCGCCAAATATGTATTTGTGTATATGTATATATATGTATAAATTTATATATATGTGTATGTATATGTATATGATTATATATTGGAAAAATTCTTTTATATTGGATTATATTTACTTTTTATATTCTTGGCTGCATTGCGCCTATATATAGAAGAAATTTATGAATTACTGCTGTTTTCTCATATATATATATATATATATATATATATATATACTAGCTGACCCGGCAAACGTTGTTTTGCCATATAAATAATTTCCTAGCAATTTCTAGTGTAGACAAAAAATAGCTTATTGTAAGTATGTATGTATGTTAGAATGTGTATATTGTATGTATGTAAAAATGTGGTATATGCGTGAAATAAGCATGGAGCGCTGTGAACGATGGAGGAATATAAAATCAACAAAAGGCAAACATTATTTTTAAGTTATTATAATTTATTCCTTAAAATTATATATCATTAATTAAACAATTACGACAGTAACAATATTAAACAATATCAATCTCTTAATGCTATAGCGTGAACAATGTTTTTGTTAGTCCATCTTTAGCTAACACAAACAAACTGGATGGTTTACCCACTCGAGAGCATGCCACGTATAATTGTCCGTGTGAAAAACATGGTGTTCTCAAATCTAATCCACAAACAGACATCGTTTGACCTTGGGATTTGTTGATAGTCATTGCAAATGCCAATCTAATCGGAAACTGAATACGTTTGAATTGAATTGGCACATCTGTAGGTATAATAGGAATCCGTGGTATGAGTATATTTTCACCTCTGAACTTGCCATTTAAAATCCTGGCTTCGATCACGTTTTTCATTAATTTTTGAATGACTAATCGCGTACCGTTGCACAGCCGGGGCGGGTTCAAATTACGAAGCAAGATAATTGGAGATCCAACCTTTAATTGTAAATTATGCGGTGGCATGCCTGACAAATCCAGTGAGTTCAAAAACTCTGTGGGAAAATTTACTGCTTCGCTGTCGTCGCAAACTGTATCAATAGATTTATATGATACCAAGTTCCTGGCAACAACATTTGTATCTTCAGATTAAAATTGTCAACGTCTACATTTTTTGCCGCTAAAATCGCTCTTTCTGCAAGCCACTCATGATTTATGTACTGTGTGTGTACATCGGGAAATATTTGTTCAATGAGAGTATCTTGCGAATCAGCGATTGTGCAGAAATCGGTCGGTAATTTTACGTATCCAGTTTCATCTATAGCAACTTTTCCATCACCGATATCTAAGAGTTGTTTTGAAAATGTTTCAGCGGATGGATCTTGAAGCATTTGAACGCGCATATTTATTTTTAGCTGTAATTTTTCAACATTACGCCACAATGGAGATGATTTTAAGCAAGCGTTGATCTCATCAGCGTATGTTGAACGTGGAATGACTGGGAGTGTTTGTCTGAAATCACCTGAAAGGACCAACAGAGTTCCGCCAAATAGTTTATCACTGTTTTTAATATCTTTCAATATCCTGTTCAACGCCTCAAGTGAATGTTTGTGTGCCATAGTACATTCATCCCAAATAATAATTTTACACCGTTTCAGCACAGTGGCCATGGACGATTGTTTCTTAATGTTGCATACTGCGTCAGGGTTATTCTGAATATTTAGTGGCAGCTTAAATACTGAATGTGCTGTTCTACCTCCATCCAATAAAGTTGCTGCAATGCCCGATGATGCAACGGCCAATGCGATGCCATTATTTGATCGTATTTCAGCAAGAATTAACGAAATAACGAATGTTTTGCCAGTTCCACCCGGTGCATCCAAAAAAGAAGAACCCACCTTGTCCAGCTGAAACTGCGAGCATAATGCGATCATAAATGGTTCTTTGTTCCTCATTCAGTAGTGGGACATTGCGGGCAACAATCGCTGCCATTTCTACAGTACTGTACTGCAGTTCACGATTCATTTCAGTATTGATTAAATCAGATGCAGTTCGATTTGGCGAATTCATACCGAAATTACTAAGTGGTAAGTTGGCAATGACAATGCAAAGATCCTCAATAGCAATCAATGCTTCATTGTACATTTCGTCGCTGAATGTTATGGTTGGATCGTGGCACCGTATACGATGTTGATGCAATATATCATCAGTCATTGAATCTTTGTGAATTTCCCATAATATCTGTGCTCGGGCTGGGAAACATGTAGTCAACACTATAGCGAATAGTCGACGAATTTGTATTGCTGTACAGTTCAATGCAACTTCAGCAAGCATGCACTCCCACTGGTTGTCGTCTTCCAGCAAGCCGAGTGCAAGGCATGCATCTTTATACGTTGGATATTGTTGCCCATTCACTTTACGTATATCTTGAAATGATAATGGGCCAGTAACATTAACCAACAGCAGTCGAAGATAAAAGCACTCAGTGTGTCTTGGACTGACTGTAAATAATCGCCCCAAGGCGTTTGATTTAAATAAATTGAGACATGCAGCAACTGGTGAGCCTTGCTTGCGGGGCATCCATGTTTTTGTTTGAGTCCATGTGAAATAGCGTGGTACTTGTGAATAGAGTAATGTTCGTGCAAAAGCACCAAAATCATCCGCACGATTACACAATTCAAAAATGCAGTGAGTGTAGTTTTAGGTGGATTTATTGCACGATCAATCGCTGTCTCGTTCGTGAAAAATACACGCTGACCGTTTTCAAGATGGATGGCTAACTGAACAACTGCTGGATCCCGTTCATGAATTGGAAAACCAAAGATACGCCAAGCAGCTTCATTGGAGCTGATGTACCGACCAATTTGGTAGAGCGTAATTTCATCGTTTTTATTTACTGGAGGAGCATTCACATTAGTATTTTCCACTCTAAACACAGCCATATCGCTGCCTTTATGGACATACTTGCAAATGTATTTGATGCTCTTCACAGAACTGCAGAACTCAACATTAATATGAGCATTATATGTCTTGCTCAGCAGAGGCGAATATGGCACCACCCAACGATTGTCAATATCAATGTCTGTGTTGTTGATATTTTTAATAAATGATTGTCCGCCATTTTCAGGATTTCTTCGACGATATATTGGGTATCCGTCGACATTTGTGACCGTATCATTGTTCATATCTTTAGGGAAATTTTTAGTACATTTTCCATCAGCCATGCAAGGCGATGAACTATTAAGAGTACCACATGGACCATGAATCATGTTTGTTGTAACAATATCAAACAGCAGTTGGTCAGTGGATGGATCTGGAATTTCCGCAGAAATGATACTATCGATTTCTTCAGGACGGATTTTGTCGATGAACCAAACCAAAATGTGTGCATGAGGTAATCCTCGCTTTTGCCACTCAACCGAATACATCCAGCAACGTGTGGGACCGAATACATGTGATTTAGTACTGAAACTTATTAAAGACTTCAACTTTTGTCTGAACACACGTGCTGTAATGTCATGGCGATGTATTGAATTTTGGCCAGGCAGTAGCAAAGATGTGATCTCTGGCCATTTTGGATTACATGTGAACGTGATAAATAAACATGGTCGTCCATATTCGCGCACGAAAGTCAGAGCATCCTGTATATATTCTTGCATATGACGTGGACTGCCTACGTACGATGATGGTAAAATGACATGGTTACCAATTTCGGCGACGTCGGCGTTGTTGTTGATAGCGTCTCGCAAATGAATGTACTCTTCCGCGCGCAGCTTTTGTTGATTATATCTTAAGTATCGTAGTCGTTCGCTCTCAATCTTCGCGTACATGTCGACCATGAATTGTTGACAAAGCTCACGACATCGTAAAATGACGTTGTCAGGCCACGTCTAATCATTAATCGGTACGCATAATAATCCTTTGAGCTAACGTTCTTGTTTGTTTCAGCTCCTGTAATATTTGTTCATAAAAATTTATTTAAATTTATTACGTTCAATAATTTAATTGTTTTGTTAAATGATTAATGATCAAATTAATAATGAAGGAAGTACCTGATACGGGATCTCGTTGTTTTATGTTTATGCAATATCCGTCTTGTCCCTTCCAGAATATTAGCGGATATTGGAGGGCGTCATATGAACGATGTGTGTCAGCAATGAACTGAAGAATATTATTTCTTCTACGAATCACAATTTCTCGTGCAGCTGTACAATCGCCAACCATGATTCCAGCAACATCATCAAGAACGGGTGCATTGAATCTACGAATATGCTCTCCAGCTGGTGTTTTATCAGGATTAATGACGATAGCGTAATTATCGCTTTGTAATTGGTGCATATGTGATTTGAATATTTTCAACAACTCGTTGTGCTCGTTCAAAAGAGCATCTAGCTCGCTGACGATGCGCCTGGCATAAAGTGAATCAAGGTTATTATAATCACAACGTGCATTCACGCGATTGGCAAGTGCGCTTCCGGAATCCTCGCCGCCCATAAAATAGATTTGTAAGTATTTATGTGGTTCGTTTGGCATTGGCAGCAGTGAGCCCATTTTATGATAAACTTGGCCTCTGATTTTGAATGTAGAATTGAATTCTTGACCATTTGCATTAATATTTCGAATTATTTCTGTTGCTCCGAACGATGTCATTTGAAAGCATGAATTGAATCTTCGAATTGACTTCAGGAACACGTTAGAATCTGGATCCGTGCCGATAAGTAAGCCGTTCAATGGTTCAGGTGGTGTTTCAATTTCAGGTAGTTGCACTTTTCCTGACGCGCAACACATCCCAGCTGGCTCATTTTTTGAATTTCAGAGCATGACAATGCGGACATTCCTTGTCCATAGCACCAATTACCACTTTTGAATGAGCATAATATTCAATATCGGGCTCATACTGGAATGCTAGACGCAGGAATGAATCAGATATAAATGCTCGATGTACCTGTTGTCGTTGTTGGTCATTTGTTCTTCGTCTATTGACTGTGAAACGGCGTGATTGCTGTTGTTCTAATCTTCTGACTTCATTGCGTTTAGCTCGTGTATCTTCTGGCTCTTCTTGATGCAATTGCGCCATTCTGACACGTGCATCAGTATTTTGTTGCTGGATTTGTTCTTCTGTTCTTTCGGATCTGCTATTTCGCAAGTTTCGAGCTTTACTTGTACTGCGGCTCAAATCAGCCCCTTTGCGTTTTCTTGGCATTGCTCACTGTACAAAACATACATAAATAGAATTAATGAAATTATATAATGATGAAAAATGTTAAAAGTATAATTAGGGCCAGGATTTTTGTAGCAGTTTTGAAATGATTAGTTTTAATTTATGTAATTATAACAAAAATATAAGTTTAATGGAAAAATTTTTCAAACGAAAGTAAAAAATTAAATTTTATGAAAACATTGTCTCTTATAATTTTTTCATACAACCAATATTTCCATTGACATTTCATAATAAAGATCAATTCCGACAACTCGTCTTCACAAAGTTTCTGAGTTCGAGACATATTTGTAATCGTTTGTTTTTTTGTGTGTGTCCAAAAAGTACCTTTTAAAAAATTAAATTCCTTAACAACTGAATTACAGTTTTTACATGTGAGGCATAATATTTTTTTTGGGGGGGCATAAAAATACTGCATTTCCCATTTTTCTTGAAAATTATGGTGTGTTCATCTTTTATTACTCTGCTCTTGAAGTTTGATTGTTTTTATTAAATAACTTTTTAATTTAATACGCGAATAAAAACCAAAATCCACTTCCATTCACAAACGATTGAGTAAACACTACACTTTGTCTTGGTCTCAGCTTGAGATTTTATAAACTTTAAAAAAAATTAAACTTCAACAGCTTCTGACATCAAGCTATTCGTCTAACGCTAATTGGACACTTCAAAGAGAAATGAAAGTCGCATTTAAGAATTTAATAAAAATTAATTTACTATAGTAAAATTAAATGAAAAAAAACCGAATAAAATATTTAATTTTTAATTAAGGGCTATTTCTAAGTAGAATAAAAAAAATAAAATATAAAAAAAAAAAAAGAATAGGAGATAACAGGTTAATCTGTTCTAAATTTTTGAAAAAAAATTACCAAAAATAAAATTCCAACGTAAAGATTCACATTTAAAATTTTGTTAATTGTCTCCACCTACGTATTGACGGACCGCATGTTTGCCATGCCTGTTTTATAAAATTCAATTTGTTATAGGCCGTAACAGAGCAGCTCTAAGCAGAACAAATAAGCAAAATATGAGATTGAAAACTATGAGAACTCAAAACATAATCCTTTTAATAATACTTATTAGATTTGCGATCTTCCTATGTTCTGAACAAACATTTGAACAGAAATTAATTCTGAACTTTTTCGAATTTTTAATAATAAACCACGCAAAAAGAATTCGTAAATAAATAACTTCAACTTTAGAGGAATACAATTACAGTTACAAATGAGAATTTTAATAATTAAAAAAAATGATACAAAAAAAAACTGTGAATAGATACCACTCGAGACCCGCCGCGCACAGGAGTAGATGCATGCTAAATATGTCTGCGATAATATTTCGAATACGCCATCCGTGTGGTGTGGAAGTTCGGTGAGGGCTCTGCTGTCGTCCTTGTCACTGGACCGTTTTAATCCTCGATAGCCACGGACCCCCATGCCACCTACGGCTTCGAGTTCCAAACTTTTATCTCGGAATGAGGGGATTCTACATTATCGTGTCAAGTTTCAAGTCGCCGGTGGTATATTTTCAATGTTATTTAATTATTTTAAACTTTGTCAAAACAACCCCATCTCCTCGTCGAGTTCTGATCCAGAAATAGTTCCGTAGTAGTTTGAGGGGAGGGCTCGGGCCCTAAAATTAATAGTTCGATGACCCATAGTGTTAACTCAAATATTAGCAAACTGATAATGATATATATTAAGAATTCGAAAATTCTTAAAATGAAACAAAAAACGCAATGAAACAAACAGATCTGTTGCCAAAATCGTTAAGCGAGCAAACGACTCCGAGTGACCGCCCCGGTAGCCTAGTGGTCAAGGGTTCGTAACTGGCGCGTCTCTGGTTCGAACCTCGGACAACTCGAGACCCGCCGCGCAGAGAGGCCGATGCACGCTAAATGTGTCTGCGATAATATATTTCCGATTATCACTACAATTATTTATCATTATATTTTCTCATTTGATTGTTCTTTGCAACAGAATAACAAATATTTTTAATTGAGTTAAAAAATTAATTTTTTTATTAACCAAGTTTTATTATTTCTCTCAATAGATTCATAATGGTTTTTTTCGATGAAGATTCTTTTTATCTGTTTTAAATAGTTTTTTTTTTTAAATTTTGGTTCTTACTAAGTTATTTTTTTTTTTGCACTATTGTTTTAAATGTAATATAGATGTTAGATATAGATTTTTTTAAAATTTTAGTTTGTAGCAATTTTTTTTTCCAGTTGCAATTTGTTCTTATTATTTTTTAACAATGATTAAAATTCTCAGAAATAAAAACTTTAAGTAATGCGAATTATTTTCGAATATTCATTGAATCTAGCCTTTACCCACTTGCTTCATTGGGTATTTTATGACGCTATATCAATATATACTCTGTTTATATACTTTTAAATTACTGATATCTAAGTCCTAGCATGCAGAATTCGACTGAATTGAAAAATATACCTCTAACTCTCGTCTCTTGATACAAAAAGAGAACGGGACTAATTATTAATTGTTAAAAATCCCTATGCTGGAAGTAGAAGGATTTTTTGTGCGCTCTCGTAATCCAATAACTAAACGGGTTTCAGCAAAACTAATTTTCAGTGAATCTCTACTACGTAAAATAAACAGGCTTGCCAACTTTCAAGTCTAAACCTAATAGGGTAAAAACGGAATTTTGCTTATCGTTGAGAATCGATTTCCAAAAGGACTGTTCTTAGCAGATTTCAAATCAATAAAAAAAAAAACATGCCAAACAAATTTTATTGTTATGGTCCTAGTAGTTTGAAAATGGGAATTTTTTTTGCCAATACGCCCCTGTACCCCCAGGAGTCGATTTCCGTCAAACCCATTCGTATGTGAATCTCTATTGAAAAAAAGAAACATGCTTAACAAATTTCAAGTATCTGAGTCTAACAATTTAAAAACAGGAGTATTTTTCCTATAATTCCCATTGTCCTCTCGCAACCCCCTCCTTAGGGGTCGATTTTCGCAAAACTCTTGGTTAGAGGAACTCTATTCCATGAAAGGAATATGGCTATCCCTTTTCAAGCAGAGAGACTTAATTGTTTAAGAACGGAAATATTTGTCTATTACGCCCTTTAATCAACCCCAACTTGGGAATCGGTTTTTGTAAATGATCTCTAGTCTACAAAAGGAATCTGCTGGCTAAATTTCAAGATAGTCGGTCTAATAGTTCAAATACGGAAATCTTTATTTCTAAGCCCCCCTCCCCCAACGTTCTCACAAAATCCTTTCTGTAAAAGAACTCTCATGCAGACTTATTTTCGGAATCCCCCATGCACCACAGAGCTACTACTCTCCAAGCTATCTTCTAAATCAGTGATTCCCAAAGTGGTCTTTATGGATCCCAGGGGTCTATGACGACCTGCAAGGGGTTCACGTCAGCGAAAAAAAATTGGAGGGGGGAAGTCCATCAGGTGTAAATGAGAATCTATTATGTTGGCTCTCATTAAACCAAATCATGATTTTAAGTTTAAAGCAAATTTAGTTAAGTGGACCAGACTTATCTATTTAATAAGTTTATTCTAATTTTAATAAGGTTAATTTGCAGTTACAAGATGACAGCATAAATTTTATTTAAACAAGGTCCATGTCCATAATTTGGCTTTAAAAAGACATGCCTGTTATTTATCACGAAATATGGGATATCCTGAGAAATTTTTTTATTATTTTTCTTAATGAGAAGGAGTTTCTGCATGGTTGCCAATCTCTAAAACAGAAAAAGAAAGGGAAGGGGGAGACAAGGTCTGAACACTACTAACTGAGGAGATTTAGGGTTAAACCTGACACGATTGATTCCAAATGTTGAAATTTTTTTATTGAAACACCAGATTTATTCCTCCCTTTAAAAGCATTTGTTGTTGCTCAAATGTACACCAAGATTTTATTTATTCCTCTTTTAAAAGCATTTGTTTGTTGCTCAGTTATTTTATGTACTAATTAAATTTTAATTTTATTAACATGTTCCTAAGTTTTAGAGATTATACTTCACTTCAGTAACAAATTTAAATCGTTTAAAGTAAGACCAGCTGTCAAAAAGACATTTCAATTGGTAAATTTGCAAAAATTCAATATTAAGTAAGCAGGGGTCTACTCCAAAACGAAAAACACGGCAGGGGGTCTATGAGACAAAAAAGATTGAAAACCTCTGGTCTAAATGAAACTTCACGCCCCCCCCTCTACAAACGAAACGATACTCCACAGATGGATAACTCTTTTTTTCCCACTCCCATTCCGGCGTTTCGTCCTGAGCGGAGCCTCCCCCACCCTCCCACTGTCTGACAGCCGAAGCGATCAGCTAAGGCAAAACAAACCAGTTCCCTCTGCTTCACGTCGCTTGATTTTTGCTCTTTCGACCAAACCAGTATCATAACGCTTCCTTCTGCTATCACGTTCGCTCGCCGGCCGTGGAAAGTTAACCCCACGAGTTTTCACCCTTCGCTTCTTCAATCGAGGAAACTCGCTGCTTTTAAACTGGACGGGGTTTTCCCCCACCCAGCAACCTGCCTGTCAACATGAATTTATCGGAAAATGAATCGGACGAATACGCAATGAACGAAAGGCGATCGCCTTCTCCCCCCCCTTGCCGCCGTCTCGTTTGAAAGACTCTTTGAACTCTTGTCTTTAATTGTGTGCAGGAACGTTTGTGCCGACATACAAGAAGTGATTAGATGCGTCGATAGTTATTTCTTTGAAGATGAATCTGCCAAGGATAATTATATTGCTGACCTTAACGCCCTGTTCGACGAAGGCCACGTGCTTTATCTTATACTTCAAAAACAAGAATCAGAAAAAGCAGATAATTTCTTTGCTGAACTTAAGAATTCTCGCCAGGATAGTGTATCTCCCAAAAAAGATGATGGAGCATTCAAAGTAGGGAAAGGCCGTAAGAAAGGAAGGAGCCCTACCCCACCGGATGATGCCTCGACTAAAAAACTTAAAACGTTCGAAGTTGAAACGATGACCAAGTATGACGCCCTAGAAGTCCCCCAAAGCCAAGAAAACGAGGACGACACCGAAGTCAATGTTGAAAATCGCAACGTCGTTCGCCCTCCACCTCCAATAACGATCGACAATGTCATTCAGTCTAATCAACTACTGAAGAAGCTGCAAGGCATTACAAAGCAGAAATCGAGAGGAAGAATCGTCGGGAAGGGTCTCAGAGTATACCCGGAAACCCCTGAAGCATACCATGCCATCAGACGCTACATTGATACCGAAAAGCTGGAAGCCTTCACTTATGAACTTAACGAAGAGAAGGATCTTAAGGCAGTTATTCGGGGCTGGCCCTCAGATACCCCACCTCAAGAAATTATCGAAGACCTTTGGAATCACAGTCAACGTGTGCCATGCTATGACCAATAGAAAAACTGGACTGCCCATGCCCTTATTTCTCGTCACCCTCCCCAGAAGTGAAATAAATAGAAACATCTTCAATCTGACGGAGCAGTGTTACTTAAAAATTGTAGTGGAACCACACTGCGACCCAAATTTGGACCGACCCAGTGCTTCCGATGTCAGGGATTTTTTCATTCGTCCAAATTCTGCACGAGAAACCCAAAGTGCGTAAATTGCGGCCTATCTCATCTTACCAAGGACTGTACTAAATCTTCCGAAACCGATGCAACTGCTAGGGAAACCACCCTGCGAATTTCACAGGATGTCCTCTCAACCCGTTGAACAAACCACCGCCTCCCCCCAAGATCAACTTTTGGGAAGAGTGAGACAGGAAACGCAGAGAACTGCAAGAGGCAGTAAAAGCTAAAGCTGAAGCAGCTACGGTCCACTCGAGTTTCCACTCCCCCACCAGTGAGTGCAGTTCCAGCAAGAGATCCCACTCCCCCACCAGTGGTGTAGCTCCAGCTCCTCAACCGAGGTCAGCACCCACCCTCAGCAAGTTAACTTTCCACTTCAGTTAACAATTTCAACAAAAACTGCAACAGATCCAGCCAAACTTCAAACATTTCTGAAACTCTCAGACAGTTATGTGACCCCAAAGTAGTGGAAATATTTCAAGTTCTAAAGAAAATCATAGTCATCTCCAACTCTGATAAGCCCCTAGCAGACCGTGCCACCGAAGTAGCCTCCTCCAACTTGACCTCCAATATGATCCTGACATCCAGCGGGAGTAACACTTTTTTCAAAATCATTATAGTTGGAACGCCAAGGACTAAAAAAATGTGTTACTCCCAACTTGTCCATTCGCCCCACCCCCGATAAGCGAAGGTTAAAAGACTGCTTGACGCATCTACTCTCGCTGGATGCCGCTCTTTTTGGGCGCTGCTTTTTCGCACTTTGTTTTTGTCTCTTTTCAGGTTACTCAGACGGAGAAGAAACGACATCCGGGCGTTGGATCTCTTAAGTTCGGATCACCCTCGAAAATGGTCTCTATTTCTCCTTTTGGTGAAAAGACCTCTAATCCATGAAAAGAGCGTGCCTACTAAATTTCAAGTTTTTAGGTCTAATAGTTCCAAACCGGTAATATTAATCTTTAAAGCCCTTCGAGCCCCTTAGCTGTCACTTTTCTCAAAACCCGTTTTATACTCCACGAAAGGTACGTAGCTACTAAATTTCAAGTTTGTGAAGCGAACTGAACCGATTCAACTGTTCATTTCTTTCTTGTCATTTGGCAACACTCTATTGTTATTCCATACTGTTTACCTTTCGGTGGAATATCGTGTTGCAGAATTTTGTGTTCTATTTCAAATCCATTTTACTTTTTAAGTCATTTCATTTAACACAGGGCAAGAGTCATACCATCACACTCGTGTTTTGTGTGTCTTAAACCATAGATGTGTACAGAGTTAGGAAATGAATACATGAATTATGTTAATGTATTTATTTTTTTTTCAGTGGGGAAAAGCAAATGTAGAACAACAGATTGAAGAATTTCCGGTAAGCAGATCAATATTTATTGTGTATCATTTGGATGTATTTTCTAAAACATAACAATGCATTCCTCTGGACAATAATAAATTCCAGTGTTCTATTTTTTTGCACCGGGCAAAGAGGATTACGCACGTTGTGAAAGGACTACAAATGTTCGATTCAAGTAGAATAAATGTGCTCATTTTAATGCAATGCATATTTTTAAAATTGAATCTATACGTAGAGTTTAATCTATAGGGGATGCTTTAACATCCATTATTTTCCAAGCTGTGCAATGCATATTGGTGTTCATTGTGATTATTCTTTTTTTTGTTCCAATTCTGTCATTGTTCTTTTATCTACTAGCAAAGTGTTTGGCTGGGGTTTTACCTATGATTTACAAATATTTAAAAAATGTTTTGCTTTTCTATAAAATCTACCTAAAGAATTTGGATCGATTACTTTTCCAAATCTGGTATAGGGGAGACCTGTGTACCAAGGGCCAACCCATTTTATTTGAATAATATTTAGTTCTAAGTTTAATAACTCAGTTGGGTGAGTGACAACACCCATTCCTACTTTGGCATTCATTTTGAAATTTTGCAAAAGAAAGCTGTGTCAAGTTATAAATGAAAAACAGTTTTATAGGGTCTAAAGTAAAATTTTTCAGTTCATCTCTTTTTATTGTTATATAAAGATAAGTCAAATATTTTTCTTTTAATTCTAGTATATAATTTCGTTTGTAACTTTAAGTACTAAATTAGATTTTAAATAAATCTCCTCTCCATCTGGGTTTTTATGCAGCAGACATTTTGTATGAAATTACGTAGTCTTGTACCTAGGGCCATGACCCCTGGTACAATTGATATTAATATTCTTTGTTATTATTTTATTAAAATAAGTTTTTATAAAATAAGGAGGAAAGTGGCCTTAATTATCTGAATCATTTTGATTCAGTCAAGTTTTTTATTATAATTGGATGTTGTTTAAATGAGAGGAGTGTATATTTTGTTCTGAAACTTTCAATATGCTTGATTTATAAAAATGTTTGTTACCATTATTGTTATTATTCAGGAGTATTATTTTGTTTACACAAACATAATTCATTTAATAAAAATAAAAAATTCTTAATAATTATAAAAACAGAAGCATAATTTGAAATTTCTAATAAGCATAATTCTCGAAGTAAATCCTACAGAGGTGGCCGAAAACCAGGGAGAGGTAGAATCTTGACTGACACTCCAGAAAAAAAAGAAATCAAAAATATCATGCTTATTAAAATTGCCAAAAAGAAAAAGAAAACTTGTGAAAAAACCGGAGTTTCAAAATAAAGGCAACTTCATCCGAAGAACGATCAGATATCGAAGATTTTTATCCCACTGATGATGCAAATTGTACAGTAGCTAATGTAAGAAACACTATTGAAAGGGGGGGGGAGATTTTTGTTTAACAAAAATACAAAGCAAGAAAACTGAACATTTTTATGAGGCAGAAACAATAGATGTTAAAGAACACTGTATTGTTGAATTTCTGAAGAATATTGCTCGTTCAAATAAGTTTCTTTATGATAAAGAAGAAACTTATGAAATTGACAACAGAAATATTGTGTTCAAATTGCCCAAACCACAATCTGTTGGTGCTTCAGAGCGACAATGTATGCAGCTCACTTTTGGAACCAGTTTTTTAAATTATAATGTTGAATGAGAAAATAGGTGTAATTCATTAATCATTTGGCACATTGCAAATTAAATAGTTGCATGATAAATCAATATGTTAGCTAATATTGATTGTTTTATTAAATTCATGTGTATATTTTGTTTTCTATTGATTACAGAGCGAAATCTAAGTTCCAGGGAAAGGCCCTAGGTACAAAGACATCATTGTACCTTGGACCATTTTAGAATTTTTTTAAAAGCCTTTTATTTTGCAGAATTTATTATTTTATATACTTATATTAACTCCTACTGGATGGTAGTTAGTATAATGATGAACGCATATCAGTTTCACATTTTTAAAGAGGCCAGTGGTTCTGTTTTTGTGCATTGAAAAAAAGTGGCTCTAGGTACACGGGTCTCCCCTACTGTAACAGTGTCGGACACGAATTTCAATGTTTGTATTTAAAATCAACCTTTTTATATAATTTTTTCCTCTTTTTAGACATAGGCCACAGCTGTTATTAACATGTTGGCTAGAATGGAAAAAAGAAAGCTTTCAAATATTTCAAAGTAAGAGTATCATTTTCTTTTAAAGAATTCACTTTTTAAAAACTCATTGGCATTATCCCACAGTGGACGTGTGTTTTGAAATTTTCTAATCGCATGAGCTTCAGCCGCAAGACGAGTTTTCTCGGTTCTTAACACCGAACCTACCAGGAAGGGTCAAACAGCACTCTTTCCGTAAAGTTATCGGAACATTTTATCAAAAGTATTTATCGTCGAGGCGCCGGTTCGATAGCGGGGGCAACGGCGCCAAGTTGTTGCTTATGTTCGCCAAGACGGGCGATAACATTAAGATACGGTTACCTTAATATTTTTATCGTCTGTCGACGTGGTTGCCATGGGGATAATGTGTACCAGAGATGACTTTTGTTGGTTTTTCCCGCAGTAACCCTATGAATTTCAGACGATTTGAATGGACTCCTTTAAAAATTTAACCATTTTAAGAGTAATCCTTCATTGTCTTCCGTTTTATTTTGTGCTATTTTCGAATACGGATATTTCTGGAACGAACGAGTGCTAGAATATTTTTTTCTTAAAAGAATAAGTGTTGTGCTTTTAATTATCGCTATAAATCGTTTTAAAAATTCTTCTTTTTTAAGTTCTTTGTTCTATGAAATTCGTTGAAGGAACTTGCAGTGCAAGTTTTATATTGCAAGCTTTCAGTACTTTGTAATTGATATTCATAAGTAATTTTAACATATATTATGTAATTATTTTATTCATAATGTAATACAAAAATGCAATTACTATGTGTAATAATCATAATATTCGTTATTTATAATTGTTTCTTTTAATATTTATCATTATGTTATTTATTTATAACTATTTTTGTTGCTTATTTACAGATATTCTTATGTCATTTATTTATAATTATGTAATACGAGTAATCTTGTGCATTATTTTTATTTTTTTACAACACGACGTTTATTCTTTTTTATAATTACTATTAAATTGTATTATATGATTATTTCTAATTGTTATTACGTTGTACTATAGAGTATTATGTATAATTAGTATAAAATTATATTATAAGATTATTATATGCCGCTTATAATACTATTATTAGTACGTGTTACTTTTTATTATATAATATTGATATTAATTATTTATTGATCTTAGGTTATTCTCAATCTCTTCCTATATCCTTCATTTGAAATGCATTTCAAAACAATCCTTTAAAATTATTGTGTATCGATAAATTACCGCTAGGTCGCCCTATTGGATTACAATCCAGCAACAAGCGGCGCCATTACCCCGATATCAAACTAGTTCCATCCTTACCCATAAAAGTATTTAAATTTCCTGTTTGTTACAGCATTTATTGCATCAGGTTTCACATTTTGTCGGAACCGTACACGGAATTAAATGCCCGAAAGAAAAAATTAGAAACATCTGTTTGAAGTGCTAAAAATATGTAGTGAATGTGAATAAGCTTTAAGAACCTAACTAAGCAAGAGTGAAATATTTAGAAAAAAAAATTGGTTTATTAATACTTCAAAGTACAGCAAGAGATATATATTTTTTGCTACAAATCTCAAAATGTGCAAATTTTTATACGCAGGACATCCCAAAGGCCAAGGTTTTCCCGCCGGATGCCGACAGAGGGGACGTTCACCAAGCGGTTCCAGAAACCATTCAGGGCCCTAACCTGTTGGTAAAGTAAAAAAAAAAAAAATCTTACACATATTGCTAATACATGAATATTTAATGTGGTGGAAAGCAGTCACCCCTTCCAGAAACACAGTTCATCTACTGGGTAGGGTCATGGGGGGCTAAACTACTCGATTTTCTTCCTCTTTTTGCATTCTTTGTCTTCTTTTCCTTCATTTTTTTGGAAACTTTTTAATATGTCATCTTGTACTTGCTAATACATTCATTTAGAAATATTATTCTATTTTGGAATGCCAAGCATACAACTTTTCAATGTACACATGTTTTGCGTCAATAAACAAGCTTCAGAAACACCTGCCACCTTTATACCCAGTACATAACAGTAAAAGTCCACCTTCAGTTTCCTTCTCTGTTGTGAAAATCACCCGAAGGCTACGCGTATGTATAATTTTCAAAGACCACTTTTTGGAGAAATTGTGAGGACACCGGACTACTCGATACTTACTCGCCGACTCTTTCGAATCGCCTCGTGGTCATCACGGCTTCGAAAACGGAATAAGATTATACATACCTTTGTCTAATGACATGCGTTGGAAACAGAGCCTTTTCTTTCGGTCGGTGTCAAAACCAGTTACGATTCGCCTCTCGAAACTTCGAAAGCGACTCATCCGATTTACCTCCTAAAGCGTGGGGAGAAAGAAATCATCTCGGCCATTGCTAAGCAACCGAGGGCTGCGGCTCTCGACGAAATTGAATCGACAACCTTTTTTCAATCCAAACGGTAACCCAAAGAGCCCGGTTGTACTGATTACACTAACTACAAATAAATCTTATCTCTCTCCAATAAAAAATAATTTTATTTACAAACTTCTACTCGCACCTTATTCATTACAAACTAAAATCTCACAACCCACACAACACCATTGGTAGGCAGTTTGAGGTTCGACATGTTTAACCGAGAGAAGCCCCTTCTACACATTGGGTCCCGAGCGGCACCAGGCTCGAATCACGATGAGCCAGTGACGAGTCAGTCACCTTAACACCGGCTATCGGGAAATAACAATACACTTCCTCCTTGAGCTCCCCCAGAGCAGAAATTCTCAATTTCCAATGCCCCCACCGGTAATCTCTTGCGTCCAAGGTACTTCCTACACACGACTTTCTCTGAAGCAAAATCCTGGCTGCCTCGTTGTAGATCGCAGCCACCAGAAACCTGCTGCGAGGGGCCTCTTCCCTCCTTGACCCCCCTCCTGTTTTCTCATTCCTACACTCACTACAACTCTTTCGAGACATACCCTCGGGATTCTGAGGGTGTCGCATCTGTTCTTACTGCGTTACTCTCTTTGCCAGAATACGTAATCGGGTTGATCCTGCACTGGCCCTTTTGCCTGCACAGCCGCAGTAATATTGGGGGTAAATGAAACCGTGCCTCTTTTCCCGTGACCCTTGATACCCCTCCTCTGAATCTGAATACTGCGTCACCTGTGCAGGAACTCTGGTGGCGAACTCCTGACCGCCGTGTTGCAGATTCCAAAGATCTACCGTGAGGGTCCTCTTCCCTCCCAACCTTCCGTCAGTGTAAAACAAACTGTTCTTCAGGACACCTACCCCTCTTTTTCATACGACAGAACCTTTCTTCCCTTTTTCTCATTCCTAACACTCACTAACCTGCGGGATCGTCGGAAGGTGACGCATCTCTTCTTACTGCATACTCTCTTTGCCAGAATACGTAACCGGGTCGGAAGGCTTCCTCCTCTTGTCCCACACCATTACAGTACTATCAGAAAACCTCGATTGTAATGTAATCCCTTGAATCTCGAGAAACTACACAGCCACAAATAATCCACTCGTTGCCACTGCTCCCCGTGCAGCACAGTAATACGTTCGGTTGCCATTGTACCTCTCTCCCTTACGAGGGGCTACTGCGGAATCCTATTCCATAACGTTCGTCCTAGGTCCAGGTCACTAGACCCTCTGCAAAAGCTCAGGCGTGACACGAAACTCCCATATTTTAAGCACCCCCCCAACCTTTCTAAAGCTCAGAGTCCAAACTAATCTCTCTGCTCCAACTGTCAGTACACTGGAGGGAGGCTAAGCAGCCCCTCAAAATTTTCTAAGCCCCAACTGACGTCTCTGCTCCAAGACGGTGGGTCCATCACCCGACTTCCTCTGTCAGTACACCGTAGCGAGGCTTTCCAGCCCCCTCTGACATTTTCGTAGTCCCAACTGACGTTTGTAGTCTTGAGGAGGGACTGGCAGAATTTTGGGCCGGTGAGCCGGTGAGTCTCAGTAGATCGCACTGTGGTGGGTGCTCTGCTACTTTCGATGCCCCGTCCAGAAATAATTTGCGTCTGCAGAGGAATCTGCGGCCGCACACATCACACCTGCCCGAGGGCAGGTTCTTGCCTGCAGGACCCTCCCGTCTTGAGGAGGGCCCAACACAGGACTTTGCGCCGGTGGAGCCGGAGTGTCACCGGACGAGGGATGTGTCTCAGTAGATCGCACTGTGGTGGGTGATCTGCTACTTTCGACACCCCGTCCAGAAATAATCTGCGACCCGCCTGAGGGAACTTCATGCTTGCAGAACCCCTTAGGTTAGAGGAGGGCCCAACAGATTTTTCCAACGCACTGCCACCCCACCCCACCACGAGGCTGCGGTAGCCGAGTGGTCCAAGGTTTTGGATCGTGGATTGCCTTGTCACGAGTTCGAGCCCAGTCCACCAAAGACCCGCCGTGTAGGGCAGCGCTGCACGTTAAATCTGTCGAGAGCTGAAACGTCCTCCCGTTGGTGTGGTAGTTAGGAGAGGGGGTGCTAGCTCAGGTGTCATCCACGTCACTTGACCATGGTTCAAAATTACGTGGGCCGTCAATATTCAATCAATCAATCAAGCCACCCCACCACGAATCCTTCGTAGAACGACTGTGGTGCATAAGCCGAAAAGGGTTGTATCCTGCCGAGCAGGAGGACCAAAAAGATCTGTATCCCGCCGTGCGGTACGACCAGAGTGGAGCCACCGTACATGGACTGCGAGGGGACTGGTACACACGAGCATCAGAGCGTACAAGCAGCCACGTGGCGCACATGCCGAAAAGGGTTGTATCCCGACCAGACAGGGAGCCACTGTACGTGGACCGCGACTGCAACTCTTTCGGGACACACCCTTACCCGCGAGATTGCCGGAGGATCGTTTGTTACTGCGCAATCTTTGCCGTATCACGTAGCTTGGACGGACGAAATCCTCTTTGCACTCTCCGATTTGACCACAGAAGAAAAAAAAAACCCTGTACAGCCAGTAATGTCGGTGGAGACTCTCGATACCCCTCCCTAGGGAATCTAACTACTTGACCGGTCTAGGAACTCTGCCCGCCGTGTTGCAGATTCCAACCATCGAAGAGGGGTGGATAAGCGTGTTCGGTCTTTGTGGACTCCTCAAGTGCTGACATGAGGCCTCCTCCTACTGCACTCGCCGTTTCCACCGCCCCGATTGTATTGTAATCTCTCCAATTCGGGAAACTACACAGCCACAAGTACTCCACTCAACGCGACTGCTTCCTTGTGCCTCTCTCCTTTACGAGGGGCTGGTTGCGGAATCCTTTTTCATGACGTTCGTCGGGCCTCTCGAGTGGCCCCACGTCAATAATCACTCCCTTATGTTGAGCTCTACTCTAACCTCAGTGGCGAGGCACGGCAACTCTATCGAGGCCTCGCCTATTCATTCCCAAGCCCCCAATACTGAAATCCCTCCAATCCATAGAACTCGACCCGTGTGTCGTTTGGAAGTCCCGTCATTTAAAATACCCAAAGCCGCTCGGCAGCAAAATCACATCTGCCCGTGGCCTCCTCTCCAGGACTTGAAACAAACCACTGCCTTTCTTCCCCACCACACCGAAGAGTAAATTAGGACATTGAAACGGTCGGTAGCAAAAGTGACACCGGCCCACAAAAACTATGCACCAAAGGCACGGGTGGGAATCTTTCCTGAGTGCCCCGCACCGACTCCTAGTGTAAACCTCACCGTGTGAGGCTCCACTCGCGTGGAATTCCACTCACTAGCAAAAGGGATGATGTGCCACACTTTACCCGTTCATCTCGAGATGTTCAGACCCCCCAAATAAAACTGGTATGCCTAGACCTGCAAAGCCTACAGAGTGTTTTGCCATTCGCTGGAAACAAAAATTCCCATCCTTGCTCGTTCACCTCCGTACGTGCAACCTCGACGTACTGTTCCTTGCATTTGGGGACCTGTCCAAACCGGCAAGGCTCGTACCACGGAGAACCCCCTACTCGCCGGCATATCTCTCGAAATGTGCCGCCTCCGACTTAATATCGCAAATTCATCCCCCGCACTCCAATCTTTACCACGCTTCGTCCGAGGTTTGTTACAATTCCACCGAGATGCGTAAACTTTTAAGTCACCCCCTCCCAAAGCTTCGATCGTGACACAGAGCTGTACGATGGGCTTCTCCTCGCCCAGGTGCAACACCCTTTACAGGTAAAGCTCCACCCAAAACTGGAAGGCTTCCCCTCAAAAATTCCTTGTCGCCCGCTGCAACTCAACGACGGGCTCTTCTTCGCAACCTCTCCTCAAAGGCCCGTCCCCATCACTTCTAAAACACCAAAAATATCTTACCTTGTTGCTCCTTCGGCACACAACCTCGAACCTGCTGTTTTTTCCTAGTCTTCGCCACAACATCCATCTGAAAACACTCATTCATTTTCCTTTCCATGCATATCAACCAATAATATTTCATCAAAAGAAAAATTATAGTGATACTTTTATTCAAACATCATTTCATCACTTATTTCTTATGTCAGTGTTTCTCAAACTGTGGGCCCCCCCCGGGGCATCATAACTCTGAAAGGGGGACATGAGCATTTGAAGAGTCGAAAACAAAAGATTATTTTTTTTTTTAAAAAATTATTAATTTAAAAGTAAACAAACAAATACATTTTACGTTATAAAAAATGAAATACACATGTGTGTTCATTGATATAATACACTTATAAATATATCAGTACTGCTAAATGTATTTCATAAATTAATTTAACAATACTAAATTAAGAACTTTTAACAATTACTAGTAATCCTATGGGCTCTTAATATGTAAAATTCTATGCAAAAATTAACACTTGATCATTTGCCCGCTTTATAATTAATTATTTCAATGCCGATTAAAAATTACGCCCGGTTTCAATAACAAATCTGATTCAATTATGATTTTATGGATTGCAGTTCACAGAAAATATTGTACTTCGGAAAGACATATACATATGCCGGTAGTATTTAAGGAGAAACTATTTTTAAATTTAATACATTGTTATTGTATGGGGTGAGGAAAATTAGGATTGAATATTGGGTTGCAAATATGGAAAGTTTGAGAAACACTGTCTTATGTGCAAAATCATTCATTGGAAAAGTACCAACGATTACTGGTCCAACTTGGCATCTGTACAATTTTTGATAAATCTTCCAATATTAATTCATCCATCATTCATTTATTTTACATCTCTTTCTTGATATATCAAATTCCTCCCAAAATAAGTAACATACAATTGTTGAATTTTATTTATAAGAGACATAGAAATAAAATAATCATTTCAAATAATATCACAATCACCTAGCTTATCCTGAGTAGACC
>BMAU01002035.1:0-35819 GCA_019973935.1 Trichonephila clavipes | reverse complement strand
GAAATGAGACGAAATTGTATGAGTTAATCTGGAAAACTCAGCTTTTTTTTCTGCTCGATACTGTTTAGAGTTTGTTTCAAGTTTTTGAATAAAAACGAATACAGTTTTAATGGAATATGTTAGGGGAAGAGATTGAAGATTGATTTTGTTAAAAAATGGTTAATTTCTAAAAGCGGTGTACAAAAAGTAAAAACCTGAAATAAAAATTTTGCTTTTTTAATTTCGTTGCTGAAAACACAGTTCAAAATATTTAGTTTTATACCTTGTACAGAAAGACGGCTGAATTATTGTATTCATGGCAGATCTGCCTTGAAATATGGCAAACGGATGAATTATATGAGTGTTTCTCAATAACATTTTTCTGCCGTAAATATTTTCCCTTTGAAATGTCACCTGCGGTTTCAGAAGAGTATTTGTGTGTTCGATTCTAAAACTTCTTTTATTTACTTTTTAAATACAATTTTTTTCATTGTTATTCGTTTTATTTGAATGAAAAACTCTTACGACTTCCTCAGCTTTTGAAATAATCTTATGTTACTTCGTTCTGAAACTTTTTTTTCATTCTCAGAAAGCGATATTGCAGTCGATGTCGAAAATAACATTCGAACAGCAAGATAAAGTTAAAACTGTAGTTTCTTATTTTGTTGTTTTCAGTGAAAACTTTTGGTGAATTTCGAAACGCTGGCAGCCCTCTAAAATTAATTTCCTTGTGTCAGGTTATGATACACTCGCTTTTCACGGCACATATTAGAAATGACAGTTTCGTAATGCACACATCGGTTGTTTTATTAACTTGCGTTCAGAAGCGGTATAAAGGTTATTGAGGAAGCGCTTCATTATTTTTAACCCCGATTAAGTGACGAGGGTGATAACCTAAGTCACCACCTCAGTCCCCAAGTTTCCGCACCGTATAAATGAGAATAAGTACGATTTTGAGTGCTTGCATATTCAACATGCAGCATCCTTGCTTCGCATTGGGGTCTACGGTGAAATAGGGACCGGAACTCGCGGCTCGATTGATACATCTCGCTCACGTTTTAGAATTTTTCCTTCAAGTATCGCGATAACAACTAGGAAGCAAAACGTCGAATGTATGTCAATTTTTTATTGCCTTCGAGACGTTTTAAAATGCATCTATCCTAACTCAGACATATATCATTTGTGTGTTACGAGCCAGTCTTGCAGCGGGTGCGTGGGCGTTGAGTCGTCCGTAGCCGACGTTCCGCATTTTGGACGTGGTGTCGTAAGTAGCAGAGCACCCATCACAGTGCAAATCTACTGAGACGCATTCCTCGTCCGGAGCGCTCTTTTTTATGGGGTCGGTCCAATGGACCCTAAGGACCGAGAGGGCAAAAGGCCTGAGTAGGTTAGGAAAACGTCTGCCCTACGGGATATTGGCTAGGACAGACGAGCGGAACTGCAATGATCAATTTTGAAAGGCGTCAAATTGAAGTTGTCTGCTGCGCAGACTGCGAGACCAAACAAGGGATCTGTGAATAGACACCAAGAAAATCTTCCGCGTAGAGAGGTGTCAGTGAGACCTATGGAAGGAGGCTCTTCAGACCGAGGAGGGCTGCGAGGCGCCCCGAGAACGCTGTGATGCATGCCGTGAAGGTCGACGGAGAACTTTTCCGCAAGCGAAGAAGGATCTCTGGGACCGCCAAGAGATGACCTTGTTGCATGCGGCGAGGGTCGTCGTTGACCTGTTCCATCCATTTACTGAGGGCACGGAAGCACCTGCAGGCCGTTGTGGGAGTTTTCGCGCGTTGGAGTTCTTGCGAGTTCGAGGTTTTGAAGAGAGGTCTTCAAACCGAGGACATCTCCGTGGTGCATGCGGCGAGGGTCGACGGTCCGCCCGTGGTGAGTGGGCTGGGTGGGAGCACGCTGAGAGTCGGATCTTGAGTGTTTGGGATCGAGGACAGCGTCTGGGGAAGAGGACGCAAAGACACGAGGTGGAGTTGAGCTGCAGTTGAAGAAGACGAGAAGAGGATCCTGAGATCGCCATGTTGCATACGTCGAGGGAGAATTTGAAATTAGTACATATTTATGTACAAAAAGGTATTTTAATTGCATAAAATGACGGAATACAATTTTTAGAATGAAGAATTCGCATACCCAAAGCTAGTTCGCCATTATAGTTTCGGGACAAAAAAAAAAAAATAAATAAATAAACAAACAAAAAATAAAACAATGTGCTTTTTTTTTTATTCATTATTCTTTCTTTAAGCAACGAATGGGGACTATAGCTTTTAATTCGATTTCTGTCTTATTTTAAAAATTCAAAAAGTCAAATTAATCCTTATTAAAATAAAGCGCTTTATTAATGTAATATTTGAACATTGCTTGTATAAATATAATAAAATGCAAAATAAAATTATTTTTTGAAGGGGGGAGAAATATTTACGTCAGAATTCTATAAAGAATATTCCATTTGAAAAAGTACCGTGCTCGTCGAGTGAAAACTGCTTTAACTAATTTTTCGGTCTCCCAGTTACGTAAGAGGATAAAAAGCGCCGGATTAGCAAAAACAATTTAGTGTTGTTGTGAAAAAAATAATATTGAAATAATTCAGTTTTTGAATCGCAGAGAAATTTGCTGATACCAAATGGGCCAGTTTACTATGCTTAATAAAAGCGTTAAGAGGAAGGGGGTAGAAACGATCGATTGTGTGATGGTTGGCGGCAGTGAGGAATGAAAAGATTTGTAAATTGCATATACTTTTTCCAATGATTTCATATAGTTTTACCATAATTCTTTACAATTTTAGGATAAGATCCTGTTAGTTTCTAGCCTCGTGAGAATAGAGATAATTTTTTTTTGTTTCGTTTAACTTCAAAAAGTCATTTATGAAAAAGTACAGAACAATTCATAATATGAGAAACAAAACCACAAGGGGAAGGCTTTTTAAACCTTTTCAATAGCTTGGAACTTTTAATTTTTAGATCATTTGCATACTTTTGTATAGCTCTCATTTTTCACGGTAGATAAAAAAAAAGTAAAAAGAACGTTCTTGAAAATTTACCAGTTAATCAAGATTCCGTTATTTTTAAAAGGATAATTCCAAAGTAGAAATTTATATCCGCCAAATAAATTGTATTCATGCGAAAAATTATTACTGTTTGGCTTGATATACGGGTTGCATGGACTTGATCCTTTGAGTAGGTGCAGATCTCTGTAGGCGTGGTACACACAGAAGTGGGAAGAGCCAGACTTCCAATCGAGTCTTATCCTTGTCATCTCTGCCTAGTTTGTAAATGTCAGTAGCAATATTTTGTGAAAACTTGACGCGACGTTCAGTAAAAAAAATCATATATCGGTGAGAAAAAGATGCGAAAAAAATAAGTGTAGTTACTACACACAGCACTCGTGAAATCCAAAGCGTTTATTTCGTCCTAAAATGTATTCCATAGATAAGTGGTATTTTAAGATCAACAGGAAAACAAAATGAGTTTATTTTAGGTATTATTTAAAAAGAAGTTTTTTAAACTTTGGAGTTGCGTTTATAATGAACTTAATAGAAAGGAAGTTAAAAAAACAAAACAGAACAGAAAGAAATCGAGGAATCGCGAGTTTTAAATATTTGTTATTTTATAAGCAATTTGAATAACCGATTGTAGTCGAGGAAAAAATATTCTAAAAACTTACAGAATTATAAATTGGTCCGATAACTGCGTCGCGAATACAATACTATAAAGTTTTATTGCTCAGTAAAAATAAAATTAATAAAAAAAAAAAATTAAGCATACGCGGAGAACGTATAATAACACAGTGAGATAATAATATTAAATAAGATTTAATATTTTACGTTGTTTACATGGATAAAAAATGATGCTAAATATATATTCGTATCATAACAATTATTGTGACACACGGCAATTAGAGCCGAGTACATTTATAATCTTTTTCAATCCGAATTCGATCGAAAGAGATGGAAATTAATTTACCAAAAAGCCATCACAGCAGCATTTTTCCCCTTACGAAACAACTACTAATTTCTCGTATAACAATCCTCTTATACTAATTCCTTAAGCATTTTATACACAGTAAACATGCCATTCATATTACGATTCAATGATATTTATACTTGGGATCGATTATGAGATCCTGTCTATTTCTCTCCATTCTTTTTAATTCGAAAGACGTCGCCCATCTGAAATAGTATATTTTCACGAACTATATTCTACTACACCAAATGAAAATATGTATTAAACTTACTGTCACCTGTATGGTGCTCAAGGCTAACGTCAGACGAACAACTAGCCCTTTGCCTCGATGAATTTCGTGGGCCTCCATCTGACTACGTCAGATAGGTGGCATTAGCAACACCAGCGAAGTATGTATTAATGGTTCTTTGATTCAGATTCAAAAGGAAGAAATGCGTTACGAGTTTATACTATTCAAATTTTGCAACAAATTTAATTTTTTACAAAAATTTCTTTCGTCTAACATTTTTTTTTTTGCGTCTTTAAAAGATTGAATCCGCAAATGATGACGCGAAATGTACTTATTATTCACTAGTTTCTTAACTTTAATTCTTAAGAAAGTATATAGATAAATGTTGTTTGAGAGATAATACTTTTTTTAAACACGAAATATATATATATATATATATATATATATATATATATATATATATATTTTTTTCACAGAGAATATTCAGCTCTAAATAATTTTTAATTTACTAAAAAAATTACATTTGTTCAAAACTTCTACATTTCCCTGCTCCAAACGATTTTTAAAGAAACGGGAAAATGTACTTTTGGGTTGAATTTCGTAATCCTTTCAAATTTGAATGAATCCATCCAGTTTGTTTAATACTGACAACATAATGTCTCCATACATTTTAGAGGTTCCATTATCCACATAACAGTCAAACATATAAATTAACGAGCGAGTGCTTGTGAATAATCCTTAAACATACTTGTAATTTAGACACTGATAGTTGTGTCTGTGCGCTGTAGGCCTTTTGAGATTGTATTCTGAGTACTTTATCCCGTATTTCAAATATTCTTTCTCGACAATAAAATTCCCCCGCTCCTGAAGAACTGTCTTGTTTTTTGCGACTGATTTGTATAAAATCCTAGAACCCTTATCAACGGAACTATCTATCAAGAATTCGAAAATTCTGAACGTTATAAAATGGCCACTTTATTAAAAAAGAGAATCAAACCACACACACACACAACCGAATCTGTTGCCAGAAACTTTCAACGAACAAACGACACCGAGTGACCGCCGTGGTAGACTTGTGGTCAAGGTCGAGGGTTTGAGCCTCGTAACACTCGAGACCCCCGTGCAGAGAAGGCCGATGCATGCCAAATATGTCTGCGATAATATGTCGAACATGCCGCCGTTTTAATCTTCGATAACGGGGCCCCCAGGTCTCCTACGACCTTACTTTTAAACTGTATTCAATATATATATATTATAACTGGTGGGTCAATTCAATTTGTATTTATTTTAAAGAATAAAGAGATTCTTAAGAGAGAGAAAATAGAGATTTAAAGCGAAGGTATTTTAGCAATTTCGAGTTATATTATTAATTATATGGTGGGTGACAAATTCTGTCGAGCCGAACTCGTTCAAGACAACGTTGCGATGGTTTTGGAATCTGAGCGAGAGAGTACTCGAAAGGGCTACGGCATCTTTGGGTGGAAGCGCCCGCACCTTCTCGCTCAGATTCCTATATTAACGCAACCTTTCAATTTACAACCCCCATGTAATTAATTATATAAAAATGCAGTTACTATTTATTATTTACTTATTTTTCGATAATTATTAAAATTACCCCCCAATAAAAATAAACTTTAAATAGTGTGAATTTCTTTCTAATCTTTAATGAATCGAATTCTTCTAAAGACTGAAATCTCATAATTATGCTTATAACATACGATTATAGATCCAATGACAGCACAATAAAAAAAATTAATTGTGGGCAATCAGTCACTTCCACACCACACCAACATAACCTCATTTGGCCCTATCAACTTAATACTTCAATATGCATCTTTATAAATTCAATTTTTCTTTTGGTAATAACTAAACAGTTATAAATAGAAGAAATTAGCAAAATATGAGATTGAAAACTATGAGAATTTTATGTACCGAACAAAAAAATTTAAGCTAGAATTTATTCTGAACATTTAAGAATTCTGAAAAAAAGAAGAAAAAAGACAGCTGTTTCTGAATATAAAAAGAAATTACATATTTATGTCAAACCAAAAGCAAAAGGATTCTAGTTTCGTCATTTCTCATTGTATAGCAGCCAAAGAAAAACCTTTAAAGATGGCGAACATATAAAGGACACCTTTTTAAAAAGTGCTGAAATATATTATTGTTCAGCGATTTACCAAACTTGTAAACAATATTATGCCGAATTCAAGAAATACTTGCTTCTGCGCGAACTGTTGAAACAAGAATAACACAAATGACAGAAAATGTAATTGCGAAACAAAAATTCAGGTTTGCAAGAAACTGTTGCACACACACATTAGCGTTGCTCTGGACGAAAAGTTAAGACGTGAACGATGTTGCACGCCTTGCAGTAATTGCATAATATTGTGATAAATATTGAATTTGTGTAGTTATATATGCAGCACGATTCCTCTGTCCGGTACAACTAAACGACAGGATATTTTTTTTCATTTATAAATCATTTTGAAAGTAAAAATATTAATATAAATAAAATATTTTTGTGTCACTACTATTGATGGTGCTAATGCAATAATTGGCAATGAAAAACAGTGTAAAATGGTTTATCGACATCAAATTTTACGAAATTAAAAATGAAAACAAGAAGTGAATAATTAGTTATTTTATCAGTATTATAAACTTTTAATTGCATGTAGTCGATTTCAATTCCGACAACTCGTCTTCACAAAGTTTCGCGACATATTTGTAATCGTTTTTTTTTTGTGTGTGTCCAAAGTACCTTTTAAAAAATTAAATTCCTTAACAACTGAATTACAGTTTTTACATGTGAGGCATAATATTTTTTTGGGGGGGGCATAAAAATACTGCATTTCCCATTTTTCTTGAAAATTATGGTGTGTTCATCTTTTATTACTCTGCTCTTGAAGTTTGATTGTTTTTATTAAATAACTTTTTAATTTAATACGCGAATAAAAACCAAAATCCACTTCCATTCACACACGATTTAGTAAACACTACACTTTGTCTTGGTCTCAGCTTGAGATTTTATAAGCTTTAAAAAAAAATTAAACTTCAACAGCTTCTGACATCAAGCTATTCCTCTAACGCTAATTGGACACTTCAAAGAGAACTGAAAGTCGCATTTAAGAATTTAATAAAAATTAATTTATTATAGTAAAATTAAATGAAAAAAAACGAATAAAATATTTAATTTTTAATTAAGGGTCATTTATAAGTAGAATAAAAAAATAAAATAAAATAAAAACAAGAATAGGAGATAACAGGTTAATCTGTTCTAAATTTTTGAAAAAAAATTTACCAAAAATAAAATCCCAACGTAAAGATTCACATTTAAAATTTTGTTAATTGTCTCCACCTACGTATTGACGGACCGTATGTTTGCCATGCCTGTTTCATAAAATTCAATTTGTTATAGGCCGTAACAGAGCAGCTCTAAGCAGAACAAATAAGCAAAATATGAGATTGAAAAGTATGAGAACTCAAAACATAATCCTTTTAATAATACTTATTAGATTTGCGATCTTCCTATGTTCTGAACAAACATTTGAACAGAAATTAATTCTGAACTTTTTCGAATTTTTAATAATAAACCACGCAAAAAGAATTCGTAAATAAATAACTTCAACTTTAGAGGAATACAATTGCAGTTACAAATGAGAATTTCAAGAATTAAAAAAAATGATACAAAAACCAACTGTGAATAGATACAACTCGAGACCCGCCGTGCACAGGAGTAGATGCATGCTAAATATGTCTGCGATAATATTTCGAATACGCCATCCGTGTGGTGTGGAAGTTCGGTGAGGGCTCTGCTGTCGTCCTTGTCACTGGACCGTTTTAATCCTCGATAGCCACGGACCCCCATGCCACCTACGGCTTCGAGTTCCAAACTTTTATCTCGGAATGAGGGAATTCTACATTATCGTGTCAAGTTTCAAGTCGCCGGTGGTATATTTTCAATGTTATTTAATTATATTAAACTTTGTCAAAACAACCCTATCTCTTCGTCGAGTTCTGATCCAGAAACAGTTCCGTAGTAGCTTGAGGGGAGGGCTCGGGCCCTAAAATTAATAGTTCGATGACCCATAGTGTTAACTCAAATATTAGCAAACTGATAATGATATATATTAAGAATTCGAAAATTCTTAATGAAACAAACAATGAAACAAACAGATCTGTTGCCAAAAAATCGTTAAGCGAGCAAACGACTCCGAGTGACCGCCCCGGTAGCCTAGTGGTCAAGGGTTCGTAACTGGCGCGTCTCTGGTTCGAACCTCGGACAACTCGAGACCCGCCGCGCAGAGAGGCCGATGCACGCTAAATGTGTCTGCGATAATATATTTCCGATTATCACTACAATTATTTATCATTATATTTCTCATTTGATTGTTCTTTGCAACAGAATAACAAATATTTTTAATTGAGTTAAAAAAAAAAATAATTTTTTTATTAACAAAGTTTTATTATTTCTCTCAATAGATTCATAATGGTTTTTTTCGATGAAGATTCTTTTTATCTGTTTTAAATAGTTTTTTTTTTTAAATTTGGTTCTTACTAAGTTATTTTTTTTTGCACTATTGTTTTAAATGTAATATAGATGTTAGATATAGATTTTTTAAAAATTTTAGTTTGTAGCAATTTTTTTTTTCCAGTTGCAATTTGTTCTTATTATTTTTTAACAATGATTAAAATTCTCAGAAATAAAAACTTTAAGTAATGCGAATTATTTTCGAATATTCATTGAATCTAGCCTTTACCCACTTGCTTCATTGGGTATTTTATGACGCTGTATCACACACAATATATACTGTTTATATACTTTTAAATTACTGATATCTAAGTCCTAGCATGAAGAATTCGACTGAATTGAAAAATATACCTCTAACTCTCGTCTCTTGATACAAAAAGAGAACGGGACTCATTATTAATTGTTAAAAATCCCTAAGCTTGAAGTAGAAGGATTTTTTGTGCGCTCTCGTAATCCAATAACTAAACGGGTTTCAGCAAAACTAATTTTCAGTGAATCTCTACTACGTAAAATAAACAGGCTTGCCAACTTTCAAGTCTAAACCTAATAGGGTAAAAACGGAATTTTGCTTATCGTTGAGAATCGATTTCCAAAAGGACTGTTCTTAGCAGATTTCAAATCAATAAAAAAAACATGCCAAACAAATTTTATTGTTATGGTCCTAGTAGTTTGAAAATGGGATTTTTTTTTTTTGCCAATACACTCCTGCACCCCCAGGAGTCGATTTCCGTCAAACCCATTCGTATGTGAATCTCTATTGAAAAAAAGAAACATGCTTAACAAATTTCAAGTATCTGAGTCTAACAATTTAAAAACAGGAGTTTTTTTCCTATAATCCTTAAGGGTCGATTTTCGCAAAACTCTTGGTTAGAGGAACTCTATTCCATGAAAGGAATATGGCTATCCCTTTTCAAGCAGGTAGACTTAATTGTTTAAAAACGGAAATATTTGTCTATTACGCCCTTTAATCAACCCCAACTTGGGAATCGGTTTTTGTAAATGATCTCTAGTCTACAAAAGGAAAATCTGCTGGCTAAATTTCAAGATAGTCGGTCTAATAGTTCAAATACGGAAATCTTTATTTCTAAGCCCCCCTCCTCCCCAACACAGTTGTCAATTTTCGCAAAATCTCTTTTGCAGAGGACTTCTACTCCATGAAAGGAACGTAGGTATGAAATTTCAATTTTGTAGGCCGAATGGTTCAAAAACGGAAATTTTTATTTCTAAGTCTCCCCAAGACAATAGTTAATTTTCGCAAAATCCCTTTTGCAGCGGTTTTCTACTCCATGAAAGGAACGTAGGTGTTAAAATTCAAATTTTGGTTGGTGAAATTTCAAGTTTGTAGGCCGAATGGTTCAAATACGGAAATCTTTATTTCTAAGTCCCCCTCCCCCAACGTTCTCACAAAATCCTTTCTGTAAAAGACCTCTCATGCAGACTTATTTTCGGAATCCCCCCCCCATGCACCACAGAGCTACTACTCTCCAAGCTATCTTCTAAATCAGTGATTCCCAAAGTGGTCTTTATGGATCCCAGGGGTCTATGACGACCTGCAAGGGGTTCACGTCAGCGAAAAAAAATTGGAGGGGGGGGGTCCATCAGGTGTAAATGGGGATCTATTATGGTGGCTCTCATTAAACCAAATCATGATTTTAAGTTTAAAGCAAATTTAGTTAAGTGAAGACCAGACTTTATCTATTTAATAAGTTTATATTCTAATTTTAATAAGGTTAATTTGCAGTTACAAGATGACAGCATAAATTTTATTTAAACAAGGTCCATGTCCACAATTTGGCTTTAAAAAGACATACCTGTTATTTATCACGAAATATGGGATATCGTGAGAAAATTTTTTATTATTTTTTCCTAATGAGAGAAGGAGTTTCTGCATGGTTGCCAATCTCTAAAACAGAAAAAGAAAGGGAAGGGGGAGACAAGGTCTGAACACTACTAACTGAGGAGATTTAGGGTTAAACCTGACACGATTGATTCCAAATGTTGAAATTTTTTTTATTGAAACACCAGATTTATTCCTCCCTTTAAAAGCATTTGTTGTTGCTCAGTTATTTTATGTACTAATTAAATTTTAATTTTATTAACATGTTCCTAAAAAAAAAGGTTTTAGAGATTATACTTCACTTCAGTAACAAATTTAAATCGTTTAAAGTAAGACCGGCTGTCAAAAAGACATTTCAATTGGTAAATTTGCAAAAATTCAATATTAAGTAAGCAGGGGTCTACTCCAAAACGAAAAACACGGCAGGGGGTCTATGAGACAAAAAAGATTGAAAACCTCTGGTCTAAATGAAACTTCACGCCCCCCTACAAACGAAACGATACTCTACAGATGGATAACTCTTTTTTTCCCACTCCCATTCCGGCGTTTCGTCCTGAGCGAAGCCTCCCCCCACTGTCTGACAGCCGAAGCGATCAGCTAAGGCAAAACAAACCAGTTCCCTCTGCTTCACGTCGCTTGATTTTTGCTCTTTCGACCAAACCAGTATCATAACGCTTCCTTCTGCTATCACGTTCGCTCGCCGGCCGTGGAAAGTTAACCCCACGAGTTTTCACCATTCGCTTCTTCAATCGAGGAAACTCGCTGCTTTTAAACTGGACGGGGTTTTCCCCCACCCAGCCAACCTGCCTGTCAACATGAATTTATCGGAAAATGAATCGGACGAATACGCAATGAACGAAAGGCGATCGCCTTCTCCCCCCCCCTCTTGCCGTCTCTCGTTTGAAAGACTCTTTGAACTCTTGTCTTTAATTGTGTGCAGGAACGTTTGTGCCGACATACAAGAAGTGATTAGATGCGTCGATAGTTATTTCTTTGAAGATGAATCTGCCAAGGATAATTATATTGCTGACCTTAACGCCCTGTTCGACGAAGGCCACGTGCTTTATCTTATACTACTTCAAAAACAAGAATAAGAAAAAAGAAGATAATTTCTTTGATGAACTTAAGAATTCTCGCCAGGATAGTGTATCTCCCCAAAAAGATGATGGAGCATTCAAAGTAAGGAAAGGCCGTAAGAAAGGAAGGAGCCCTACCCCACCGGATGATGCCTCGACTAAAAAACTTAAAACGTTCTAAGTTGAAACGATGACCAAGTATGACGCCCTAGAAATCCCCCAAAGCCAAGAAAACGAGGACGACACCGAAGTCAATGTTGAAAATCGCAACCTCGTTCGCCCTCCACCTCCAATAACGATCGACAATGTCATGCAGTCTAATCATCTACTGAAGAAGCTGCAAGGCATTACAAAGCAGAAATCGAGAGGAAGAATCGTCGGGAAGGGTCTCAGAGTATACCCGGAAACCCCTGAAGCATACCATGCCATCAGACGCTACATTGATACCGAAAAGCTGGAAGCCTTCACTTCTGAACTTAACGAAGAGAAGGATCTTAAGGCAGTTATTCGGGGCTGGCCCTCAGATACCCCACCTCAAGAAATTATCGAAGACCTTTGGAATCACAGTCAACGTGTGCCATGCTATGACCAATAGAAAAACTGGACTGCCCATGCCCTTATTTCTCGTCACCCTCCCCAGAAGTGAAATAAATAGAAACATCTTCAATCTGACGGAGCAGTGTTACTTAAAAATTGTAGTGGGACCACACTGCGACCCAAATTTGGACCGACCCAGTGCTTCCGATGTCAGGGATTTTTTCATTCGTCCAAATTCTGCACGAGAAACCCAAAGTGCGTAAATTGCGGCCTATCTCATCTTACCAAGGACTGTACTAAATCTTCCGAAACCGATGCAACTGCTAGGGAAACCACCCTGCGAATTTCACAGGATGTCCTCTCAACCCGTTGAACAAACCACCGCCTCCCCCCAAGATCAACTTTTGGGAAGAGTGAGACAGGAAACGCAGAGAACTGCAAGAGGCAGTAAAAGCCAAAGCTGAAGCAGCCACTGTCCACTCGAGTTTCCACTCCCCCACCAGTGAGTGCAGTTACAGCAAGAGATCCCACTCCCCCACCAGTGAGTGTAGCTCCAGCTCCTCAACCGAGGTCAGCACCCACCCTCAGCAAGTCAACCTTCCACTTCAGTTAACAATTTCAACAACAACTGCAACAGATCCAGCCAAACTTCAAACATTTCTGAAACTCTCAGACAGTTATGTGACCCCAAAGTAGTGGAAATATTTCAAGTTCTAAAGAAAATCATAGTCATCTCCAACTCTGATAAGCCCCTAGCAGACCGTGCCATCGAAGTAGCCTCCTCCAACTTGACCTCCAATATGATCCTGACATCCAGCGGGAGTAACACTTTTTCAAAATCATTAGTTGGAACGCCATTGACTAAAAAAATGTGTTACTTCCAGGGACAAAAAAAAAAGTGTTACTCCCAACTTGTCCACTCCCCCCACCCACCCGGGGTAAGCGAAGGTTAAAAGACTGCTTGACGCATCTACTCTCGCTGGATGCCGCTCTTTTGGGGCGCTGCTTTTCCGCACTTTGTTTTTGTCTCTTTTCAGGTTACTCAGACGGAGAAGAAACGACATCCGGGCGTTGGATCTCTTAAGTTCGGATCACCCTTGAAATGGTCTCTATTTCTCCTTTTGGTGAAAAAGACCTCTAATCCATGAAAAGAGCGTGCCTACTAAATTTCAAGTGTTTAGGTCTAATGGTTCCAAACCGGGAATATTAATTTTTAAAGCCCTTCGAGCCCCTTAGCTGTCACTTTTCTCAAAACCCGTTTTATACTCCACGAAAGGTACGTAGCTACTAAATTTCAAGTTTGTGAAGCGAACTGAACCGATTCAACTGTTCATTTCTTTCTTGTCATTTGGCAACACTCTATTGTTATTCCATACTGTTTACCTTTCGGTGGAATATCGTGTTGCAGAATTTTGTGTTCTATTTCAAATCCATTTTACTTTTTAAGTCATTTCATTTAACACAGGGCAAGAGTCATACCATCACACTCGTGTTTTGTGTGTCTTAAACCATAGATGTGTATAGAGTTAGGAAATGAATACATGAATTATGTTAGTGTATTTATTTTTTTCTTCAGTGGGGAAAAGCAAATGTAGAACAACAGATTGAAGAATTTCCGGTAAGCAGATCAATATTTATTGTGTATCATTTGGATGTATTTTCTAAAACATAACAATGCATTCCTCTGGACAATAATAAATTCCAGTGTTCTATTTTTTTTTTTTGCACCGGGCAAAGAGGATTACGCACGTTGTGAAAGGACTACAAATGTTCGATTCAAGTAGAATAAATGGATTGAAGTAGAATAAATGTGCTCATTTTAATGCAATGCATATTTTTAAAACTGAATCTATACGTAGAGTTTAATCTATAGGGGATGCTTTAACATCCATTATATTCCAAGCTGTGCAATGCATATTGGTGTTCATTGTGATTATTCTTTTTTTGTTCCAATTCTGTCATTGTTCTTTTATCTACT
Organism: Trichonephila clavipes; assembly: GCA_019973935.1. Taxonomy (NCBI): domain Eukaryota; kingdom Metazoa; phylum Arthropoda; class Arachnida; order Araneae; family Nephilidae; genus Trichonephila; species Trichonephila clavipes. The sequence continues at coordinate 21,690 of BMAU01002035.1, read as the reverse complement.
AGCAAAGTGTTTAACTGGGGTTTTACCTACGATTTATACAAATATTTAAAAAATGTTTTGCTTTTCTATAAAATCTACCTAAAGAATTTGGATTGATTACTTTTCCAAATCTGGTATAGGGGAGACCTGTGTACCAAGGGCCAACCCATTTTATTTGAATAATATTTAGTTCTAAGTTTAATAACTCAGTTGGGTGAGTGACAACACCCATTCCTACTTTGGCATTCATTTTGAAAAAGAAAGCTGTGTCAAGTTATAAATGAAAAACAGTTTTATAGGGTCTAAAGTAAAATTTTTCAGTTCATCTCTTTTTATTGTTATATAAAGATAAGTCAAATATTTTTCTTTTAATTCTAGTATATAATTTTGTTTGTAACTTTAAGTACTAAATTAGATTTTAAATAAATCTCTCCATCTGGGTTTTCTGCAGCAGGCATTTCGTATGAAATTACGTAGTCTTGTACCTAGGGCCATGACCCCTGGTACAATTGATATTAATATTCTTTGTTATTATTTTATTCAAATAAGTTTTTATAAAATAAGGAGGAAAGTGGCCTTAATTATCTGAACCATTTTGATTTAGTCAAGTTTTTTATTATAATTGGATGTTGTTTAAATGAGAGGAGTGTATATTTTGTTCTGAAACTTTCAATATGCTTGATTTATAAAAATGTTTGTTACCATTATTGTTATTATTCAGGAGTATTATTTTGTTTACACAAACATAATTCATTTAATAAAAATAAAAAATTCTTAATAATTATAAAAACAGAAGCATAATTCGAAATTTCTAATAAGCATAATTCTCGAAGTAAATCCAACAGAGGTGGCCGAAAACCAGGGAGAGGTAGAATCTTGACTGACACTCCAGAAAAAAAAAAATCAAAAATATCATTCTTATTAAAATTGCCAAAAAGAAAAAGAAAACTTGTGAAAAACCCGAGTTTCAAAATAAAGGCAACTTCATCCGAAGAACGATCAGATATCGAAGATTTTTATCCCACTGATGATGCAAATTGTACAGTAGCTAATGTAAGAAACACTATTGAAAGGGGGGGGAGATTTTTGTTTAACAAAAATACAAAGCAAGAAAACTGAACATTTTTATGAGGCAGAAACAATAGATGTTAAAGAACACTGTATTGTTGAATTTCTGAAGAATATTGCTTGTTCAAATAAGTTTCTTTATGATAAAGAAGAAACTTATGAAATTGACAACAGAAATATTGTGTTCAAATTGCCCAAACCACAATCTGTTGGTGCTTCAGAGCGACAATGTATGCAGCTCACTTTTGGAACCAGTTTTTTAAATTATAATGTTGAATGAGAAAATAGGTGTAATTCATTAATCATTTGGCACATTGCAAATTAAATAGTTGCATGATAAATCAATATGTTAGCTAATATTGATTGTTTTATTAAATTCACGTGTGTATATTTGTTTTCTATTGATTACAGAGCGAAATCTAAGTTCCAGGGAAAGGCCCTAGGTACAAAGACATCATTGTACCTTGGACCATTTTAGAATTTTTTTTAAAAGCCTTTTATTTTGCAGAATTTATTATTTTATATACTTATATTAACTCCTACTGGATGGTAGTTAGTATAATGATGAACACATATCAGTTTCACATTTTTAAAGAGGCCAGTGGTTCTGTTTTTGTGCATTGAAAAAAAGTGGCTCTAGGTACACGGGTCTCCCCTACTGTAACAGTGTTGGACACGAATTTCAATGTTTGTATTTAAAATCAACCTTTTTATATAATTATTTCCTCTTTTTAGACATAGGCCACAGCTTTTATTAACATGTTGGCTAAAATGGAAAAAAGGAAGCTTTCAAATATTTCAAAGTAAGAGTATCATTTTCTTTTAAAGAATTCTCTTTTTAAAAACTCATTGGCTTTATCCCACAGTGAACGTGTGTTTTGAAATTTTCTAATCGCACGAGCTTCAGCCGCAAGACGAGTTTTCTCGGTTCTTAACACCGAACCTACCAGGAAGGGTCGAGCAGCACTCTTGTGTTTTGAAATTTTCTAATCGCACGAGCTTCAGCTGCAAGACGAGTTTTCTCGGTTCTTAACACCGAACCTATCAGGAAGGGTCGAGCAGCACTCTTTCCTTAAAGTTATCGGAACATTTTATCAAAAGTATTTATCGTCAAGGCGCCGGTTCGATAGCGGGGGCAACGGCGCCAAGTTGTTGCTTATGTTCGCCAAGACGGGCGATAGCATTAAGATACGGTTACCTTAATACTTTTATCGTCTGTCGACATGGGAATAATGTGTACCAGAGATGACTTTTGTTGGTTTTTCCCGCAGTAACCCTATGAATTTCAGACGATTTGAATGGACTCCTTTAAAAATTTAAAGAGTAATCCTTCATTGTCTTCCTTTTTATTTCGTGCTATTTTAGAATACGGATATTTCTGGAACGAACGAGTGCTAGAATCTTTTTTTCTTAAAAGAATAAGTGTTGTGCTTTTAATTATCGCTATAAATCGTTTTAAAAATTCTTCTTTTTTCAAGTTCTTTGTTCGATGAAATTCGTTGAAGGAACTTGCAGTGCAAGTTTTATATTGCAAGCTTTCAGTACTTTGTAATTGATATTCATAAGTAATTTCAACATATATTATGTAATTATTTTATTCATAATGTAATACAAAAATGCAATTACTATGTGTAATAATCATAATATTCCTTATTTATAGCTGTTTTTTTTAAATATTTATCATAATGTTATTTATTTTTATAACTATTTTTGTTGTTTATTTACAGATATTCTTATGTCATTTATTTATAATTATGTAATACGAGTAATCTTGTGCATTATCATTTTTTTTACAATACGACGTTTATTATTTTTTATAATTACTGTTAAATTATATTATATGTTTATTTCTAATTGTTATTACATTGTACTATATGAGTATTATGTATAATAAGGTTAAAATTATATTATAAGATTATTATATGCTGTTTATAATACTATTATTAGTACATGTTACCTTTTATTATATAATATTGATATTCATTATATATTAAATGATCTAGGTTATTCTCAATCTCTTCCTGCATTTGAAATGTATTTCAAAACAATCCTTTAAAATTATTGTGTATCGATAAATTACCGTTTGGCCGCCCTATTGGATTCCAATCCAGCAACAAGCGTCGCTTGGCGCCATTACCCCCGATATCAAACTAGTTTCATCGTTACCCATAAAAGTATTTAAATTTCCTGTGTGTTACAGCCTTTATTGCATCGGGTTTCATATTTTGTCAGAACAGTACACGGAATTAAATGCCCGAAAGAAAAATTAGAAACATCTTTTGGAAGTGCTAAAAATATGTAGTGAATGTGAATATGCTTTAAAAACTTAAATAAGCAAGAGTGAAATGTTCAGAAAAAAAAATTGGTTTATTAATACTTTAAAGTACAGCAAGAGATATATATTTTTTGCTACAAATCTCAAATTGTACAAATTTTTATACGCAGGGCATCCCAAAGGCCAACGTTTTCCCGCCGGATTCCGACAGAGGGGACGTTCACCAAGCGGTTCCAGAAACCATTCAGGGACCTAACCTGTTGGTAAAGTGAAAAAAAAATCGTACACATATTGCTAATACATGAATATTTAATGTGGTGGAAAGCAGTCGCCCCTTCCAGAAAGACAGTTCATCTACTGGGTAGGGTCATGGGGGGGGGCTAAACTACTCGATTTTCTTCCTCTTTTTGCATTCCTTGTCTTCTTTTCCTTCATTTTTTTAATTGCAGCCTACCATTGGAAACTTTTTAATATGTCATCTTGTACTTGCTAATACATTCATTCATTTGGAAATATTATTCTATTTTGGAATGCTAAGCATACAACTTTTCAATGTACACATGTTTTGCGTCAATGAACAAGCTTCAGAAACACCTGCTACCTTTATACCCAGTACATAACAGTAAAAGTTCACCTTCAGTTTCCTTCTCTGTTGTGAAAATCACCCGAAGGCTATGTGTATGTATAATTTTCAAATACAACTTTTTGGAGAAATTGTGAGAACACTGGACTACTCGATACTTACTCGCCGACTCTTTCGAATCGCCTCGTGGTCATCACGGCTTCGAAAACGGAATACGATTATACATACCTTTGTCTAATGACATGTGTTGGAAACAGAGCCTTTTCTTTCGGTCGGTGTCAAAACCAGTTACGATTCACCTCTCGAAACTTCGAAAGCGACTCATCCAATTTACCTCCTAAAGCGTGGGGAGAAAGAAACCATCTCGTCCACAGCCTCGGCCATTGCTAAGCAACCGAGGGCTGCGGCTCTCAACGAAATTGAATCGACAACCTTTTTTCAATTCAAACGGTAACCCAAAGAGCCCGGTTGTACTGATTACGCTAACTACAAATAAATCTACCTCTCTCCAATAAAAATAATTTTATTTACAAACTTCTACTCACACCTTATTCATTACAAACTAAAATCTCACACCCTATACTACTTAACTCTCACAATACCATTGGTAGACAGTTTGAGGTTCAACATGTTTAGCACAGATAAGCCCGTTCTACACACTGGGTCCCGAGCGGCACCAGGCTCGAATCATGAGGAGCCAGTGACGAGTAAGTTACCTTAACACCGTCTATCGGGAAATAACAATACACTTCCTCCTTGAGCTCCCCCAGAGCAGAAAATCTCAATTTCCAATGCCCCCACCGGTAATCTCTTGCGTCTAAGGTACTTCCTACACACGACTTTCTCTAAAGCAAAATCCTGGCTGCCTCGTTGTAGATCGCAGCCAACAGAAACCTGCCGTGAGGGGCCTCTTCTCTCCTTGACCCCCCCTCTCCTGTTTTCTCATTCATACACTCACTACAACTCTTTCGAGACATACCCTTGGGATTCTGAGGGTGTCGCATCTGTTCTTACTGCGTTATTCTCTTTGCCAGAATACATAATCGGGTCGATCCTGCACTAGCCGTTTTGCCTGCAAAACAAAGCCCCACACAGCCGCAGTAATATTGAAGGTAAATGAAACCGAGTCTCTTTTCCCGTGACCCCCTCCTCTGAATCTGAATACTGCGCCACCTGTGTAGGAACTCTGGTGGCGAACTCCTGTCCGCCGTGTTCAGATCCCAAACATCTGTCGTGAGGATCCTCTTCCCTCCCAACCCTCCGTCAGTGTAAAACAAACTGTTCTTCAGGACACCTGCCCCTCTTTTTCATACGACAGAACCTTTCTTCCCTTTTTCTCATTCCTAACACTCACTAAAACTTTACGGACACACACTAACCTGCGGGATCGTCGGAAGATGACGCATCTCTTCTTACTGCATACTCTCTTTGCCAGAATACGAAATCGGCTCAGAAGGCTTCCTCCTCTTGTCCCACACCATTACAGTACTATCAGAAAACCTCGATTGTAATGTAATCCCTTGAATCTCGAGAATTCGTGAAACTACACAGCCACAAATAATCCACTCGTTGCGACTGCTCCCTGTGCAGCACAGTAATACGTTCGGTTGCCATTGTACCTCTCTCCTTTACGAGGGGCTACTGCGGAATCCTATTCCATAACGTTCGTCCTAGGTCCAGGTCACTCGACCCTCTGCAAAAGCTCACGCGTGGCACGACACTCCCATATTTTAAGCAGCCCCCCCCAACCTTTCTAAAGCTCAGAGTCCCAACTAATCTCTCTGCTCCAACTGTCAGTACACTGGAGGGAGGCTAAGCAGCCCCTCAAAATTTTCTAAGCCCCAACTGACGTCTCTGCTCCAAGACGGTGGGTCCATCACCCGACTTCCTCTGTCAGTACACCGTAGCGAGGCTTTCCAGCCCCCTCTGACATTTTCGTAGTCCCAACTGACGTCTGTAGTCTTGAGGAGGGACTGGCAGAATTTTGGGCCGGTGAGTCAGCGGATGAGTCTCAGTAGATCGCACTGTGGTGGGTGCTCTGCTACTTTCGACGCCCCGTCCAGAACGAATTTGCATCTGCAGAGGAACCTGCGGCCGCACACATCACACCCGCCCGAGGGCAAGTTCTTGCCTGCAGGACCCTGCAGGACCCTTTGCGCCGGCGGAGCGGTCACCGAGGGATGGTCTTTGTAGATCCAACTGTGGTGGGTGCTCCGCTACACACCCCGTCACCACGCCTGAGGCCGCGCAGTGGTCTCAAGGTTCAAAATTTCGGATCGTGGATTGCCTTGTCACGAGTTCGAGCCCAGTATCACTAAAGACCCGCCGTGTAGGGCAGCGATGCACGTTAAATCTGTCGAGAGCTGAAACGTCCTCCCGTTGGCGTGGTCACGAGGCCGCGGTAGCCGTTAGGAGAAGGGGTGCCAGTCAGGTGTCGTCCATGTCACTTGACCATGGTTCAAAATTACGTGGTCCGTCGCCAAAAGCCCTCGTGTAGCTGAACAGTGCGACGTTAATATTCAATCAAGCCACCCCAGCACGAATCCTTCGTAGAACGACTGTGGTGCATAAGCCGAAAAGGGTTGTATCCTGCCGAGCAGGAGGACCAAAAAGATCTGTATCCCGCCGTGCGGGACGACCAGAGTGGGAGCCACCGTACATGGACTGCGAGGGGACTGGTACACACGAGCATCGGAGCGTACAAGCAGCCACGTGGCGCACGTGCCGAAAAGGGTTGTATCCCGACCAGACGGGGAGCCACTGTACGTGGACCGCGACTGCAACTCTTTCGGGACACACCCTTACCCGCGAGATTGCCGGAGGATCGTTTGTTACTGCGCAATCTTTGCCGTATCACGTAGCTTGGACGGACGAAATCCTCTTTGCACTCTCCGATTTGACCACAGAAGAAAAAAAAAAAACCCTGTACAGCCAGTAATGTCGGGGGAGACTCTCGATACCCCTCCCTAGGGAATCTAACTACTTGACCGGTCTAGGAACTCTGCCCGCCGTGTTGCAGATTCCAGCCATCGAAGACCTGTCGAGAAGATGGATAAGCGTGTTCGGTCTTTGTGGACTCCAAGTGCTTACATGAGGCCTCCTCCTACTGCACTCGCCGTTTCCACCGCCCCGATTGTATTGTAATCTCTCGAATTCGTGAAACTACACAGCCACAAGTACTCCACTCAACGCGACTGCTTCCTTGTGCCTCTCTCCTTTACGAGGGGCTGGTTGCGGAATCCTTTTTCATGACGTTCGTCGGGCCTCTCGAGTGGCCCCACGTCAATAATCACTCCCTTATGTTAAGCTCTACTCTAACCTCAGTGGCTATCTAGAGTGGCGAGGCACGGCAACTCTACCAGGCCTCGTCTATTTTTTCCCAAGCCCCAAATACTGAAATCCCTCCAATCCATAGAACTCGACCCGTGTGTCGTTTGGAAGTCCCGTCATTTAAAATACCCAAAGATCACATCTCGGACTCCTCTCTCAGGCATTGCCCGTGGCGCTCCGGACTTGAAACAAACCATTGCCTTTCTTTCCCCACCACACCGAAGAGTAAATTAAGGACATTGAAACGGTCGGTGGCAAAAGTGACACCGGCCCACAAAAAACTATGCACCAAAGGCACGGGTGGGAATCTTTCCTTGAGTGCCCCGCACCGACTCCCTAGTGTAAACCTCACTGAGCGAGGTTCCACTCACTAGCAAAAGAGATGCTGTGCCACACTTTACCCGTTCACCTCGATATGTGCAGACCCCCCCCCTCAATAAAACTGGTATGCCTAGACCTGCAAACCCTACCGAGTGTTTTGCCATTCGCTGGAAACAAAAATCGTTCACCTCCGTACGTGCAACCTCGACGTACTGCTCCTTGCATCCGGGGACCTCTCCAAACCGGAAAGGCTCGTACCACGGAGAACCCCCTACTCGCCGGCATATCTCTCGAAATGTGCCGCCTCCGACTTAATATCGCAAATTCATCCCCCGCACTCCAATCTTTACCACACTTCGTCCGAGCTCTCCCAAAGCTTCGACCGTGACCCAGAGCTGTACGATGGGCTTCTCCTCGCCCAGGTGCAACACCCTTTACAGGTAAAGCTCCACCCAAAACTGGAAGGCTTCCCCTCAAAAATTCCTTGTCGCCCGCTGCAACTCAACGACGGGCTCTTCTTCGCAACCTCTCCTCAAAGGCCCGTCCCCATCACTTCTAAAACACCAAAAATATCTTACCTTGTTACTCCTCTGCTCCTTCGGCACAACCTCGAACCTGCTGTTTTTTCCTAGTCTTCGCCACAACATCCATCTGAAAACACTCATTGATTTTCCTTTCCATGCATATCAACCAATAATATTTCATCAAAAGAAAAATTATAGTGATACTTTTATTCAAACATCATTTCATCACTTATTTCTTATGTCAGTGTTTCTCAAACTGTGGGTGCCCCCAGGGGGCGTCATAACTCTGAAAGGGGGCCGAGAGCATTATGAAGAGTCGAAAACAAAAGATTATTTTTAAAAAAATTTTAATTTAAAGTAAACAAACAAAATACATTCTTACGTTATAAAAAATGAAATACACATGTGTGTTCATTGATGTAATACACTTATAAATATATCAGTACTGCTCAAAGTATTTCACAATTAATTTAACAATACTAAATTAAGAACTTTTAACAATTACTAGTAATCCCATGGGCTCTTAATATGTAAAATTCTATGCAAAAATTAACACTTGATGATTTGCCCGGTTTATAATTAATTATTTCAATGCCGATTAAAAATTACGCCCGGTTTCAATAACAAATCCGATTCAATTATGATTTTATGGATAGCAGTTCACAGAAAATATTGTACTTCGGAAAGACATATACATACGCCGGTAGTATTTAAGAATATACTATTTTTAAATTTAATACATTGTTATTGTATGGGGTGAGGAAAATTAGGATTGAATATTGGTCGCAAATATTGAAAGTTTGAGAAACACTGTCTTATGTGCAAAATCATTCGTTGAAAAACTACCATTAACTTAAATAATTGATGAAAATACCAACGATTACTGGTCCAACTTGGCATCTGTACAATTTTTGACAAATCTTCCAATAATAATTCATTATTTTATATCTCTTTCTTGATATATCAAATTCCTCCCAAAATAAGTAACATATACAATTGTTGAATTTTATTTATAAGAGACATAGAAATAAAATAATCATTTCAAATAATATCACAATCACCTAGCTTATCCTGAGTAGACCTAAATTCTTTGGGGGAGGCTTTTTTAGAAAATGAAACATGTATATTTTCTTGCCAATATACTACATAAATTAAAACATACAAAAAAGCATTCATTTTGAAATTACACAAAATATACATCAATTATCAAGAAACGCCTTAGTCAACATGGAAAAATATCACTTTTCATTCTATCACATATGCATCCAATACTTTCAAACTTTTACCAACTGCTTACCATACAAAACAATTCAACACAGTAGACTTTCACCACTCGATTAAGCACAGAAACCTCCAACAACCTCAATGGTCAAGGAAAACTTATTCTCTTATGAAATTCAACTTGCTATCACATTCTTAACAATTTATTATTAACTCAAATAACCCCGACGACATTTACTCTCTTCGACGTGGTTATTGGAATGCAAGCCTACAGAAGATGAATGCTGTGCACGTGGGCATGGAATAGGTACACGAGGAAGGAAGGTTATATTGAAAACAAAACATTCCTCAGAACACAAAAATTATTTTGTCCTAAATCGGGACTTGAAGTGTCACTTTTGGACATTCCACACTATTATACATCAAACACAGATAACATTTTTTATTCTGATTCCACTACTGCCTCATGTTCTCTGTAAGGCTAGATGTGTGTAGGATTTTTTTAGGGAATATTTGTTGCTTCTCTTAATTAGTGTTCACATAATTGACAATTCTCAAAAATATATTATGTATTCGAACATTTAATTCTAAGTTTTTTTTTTTTTTTTTTCAGTTGGGTGAGTGACAACACCAATTCCTACTCTAGCATTCATTTTGCAAAAGAAAGCTTTGGCAAGTTATAAAGGAAAAACATTTTTGCGTGGTCGGAAGTCAAATTTTACAGCTCGTCTCTTTTTATTGTTGTACAAAGAAAAGTCAGCATTGTTTCTTTCAATTCTGGCACATAATTTTTTTTTTGTAAAATTAGATTTTGAATAAATCCCCTCTCTATGTGGATTTTTCTGCAGAAGACATTTTGTATGAAATTACCTAATCTTGTACCTAGATATAATTACAATTAATATTCTTTATTATTTTCATAAAAAAAGGAGGAAAATGGCCTTAATTATCTCAACCATTTTGATTTAGTCATTATTATTGGATGTTATTTAAATGAGAGGAGGGTTTATTTTGTTCTAAAACACTCTCATTCCACTGATAATGCAAATTCTACAGTAGCTGATGTAAGGGGGAGTTTTGTATAACAAAAATACAAGGCACAAAAACTGAACATTTTTATTCAAATAAGTTTCTTAATAATAAAATAGTGTTCAAAGTGTGCAGCTCACTATAAGAACCAGTTTATTAAACTATAATGTTCAATGAAAATACATGTAATTCATTAATAATTTAAATAGTTTCATTATAAAGCAATGTATTAGCTCATATTGTTTCTTTTATTAAATTCATGAGTGTACGTTCGTTTTCTAATGATTACAGAGTGAAACCTAACTTCCAGGGAAATCGTACCCAGGGCCATTTTTTAAAAAGCCTTTTATTTCACACAATTTATTACTTTATATTAACTCCAATTGGATGGTAGTTAGTAAAATGATGAGTTCATATCAATTTCACATTTTTAAAGAGGCCAGTGGCTCTGTACACAGGTTTCCCCTACATGAAATTTCTTTTCAAGTGCAAAATGTATAGTAAAATTTGGGTTGATTTTTTTTTAAAAAAAATCCATGGATTATTTCCATTAGACTGTTAAATGGCTAAGTTACCCTCAAAAGATTAAAATGAGTTCAATTTCTAAGTGGGATACAAAAATTTATAATCCTTTCTCACTCATCCAAGATAAATGTTATTCTACTTTTAAATATGTTTAGGCCAGTAAACTGAAAACTTCTTACTAAATAATTTCTGAAATTTTTACCCTTACGAGACTAAGCTAAGAATAAATATTCATATGCAACTTTTTTATTTTAGGCATAAAATACATAAAAATCATAAACAACCAATACAAGAAATCATAATTAGGCTTTCACTTTGAACATACTTTCTTATTGCATGAAAATATTCTTATTAAATAAAACATAATAATATACTCAACATAAATTGAAATCAGAATTAGAATGACGCACCAATAGATTTTGCAGCTTTTTTAAAACCTCTTATTTGACAATCACCAATTAAAACAGTGAGAAATGTTTCATTACATCTTAAGGCGATCTTAACAATTTTTTTAATTTTTGAAATTTGGTTTTGGATTTATAAAAATTCTTTAAAAAATTTTTAATTTTGCTGTAAATTAAAGTGTTATTTAAATTTCTAAGGGTTTTTTAAGCATGTATATTTTCTTTTCGGAGTACCTTATGCTACATAAAACTTGTGTATGGAGTTTTTAAACTGCTGCTCACATTAATTTTATATTAATTTTTTCGTTGTAAAACATGCAAAAATTCTCCAAATAGCATTCGTTTCGATTTTGAAATTTTAAAAACAAATTGCTACGTTTCTTAACAGATCGTTCCATACACAGTTTTACAAAACATACATTTTAGAACGTTTATAAAACATCCCTACTTCAATTATCAAAATAGCTTTAGGGTTTTGAATGATAATATATGATCAAAAAGGAGAAATATCAGTTTAAAGTTTTCATTCCACGAACGGCATGATACGATAGTCATCGAATAGTTTCAAATTGTTATGAAAGGTTAATTGGCTTATTTAAAACTGTATACCATAAGAAATTGCAAAAATATACAATTAAACAATATACCGGCATAATGAATACAAATGAAAAATCTATATTTTGTAAAACTTCAACTTAAATAATTATAAAATAAATATACACACACACATCAGAGCTAATTCAATGCTCAGTTTTACAACTTAAATAATGCACAACATGTACTAAAGATGTTTATTTCCATGATTTTAAAAGTCTTTACATGTTAAATATTGTACGCGAATGAAAGCAAAATCAAATGACAATTTATAGGTAAAATATTTCAAAATTTCATTCGTTTAAATAAATATCTAAATCATAATTGTGCTGAATTTAACATACTCGGGATATTTATATATCATCGAAAACACAAATATATCAAAATGGGAGTTTTTCTGTTCTTGTCCGAATCAGACTTTTAATTATCATTGGTATTTATTAAAATGAAATTTAGTATTTGTGCTTTCAATTTAGTTATCATTTCATTCAAAATAATATCATAATAAGATCGCACTACTTTTAAATCTTGACTCAATCCAATAAATAATAATTCAATAAACAATATTCAAATTAGAATTTTTGCATGAATTGTACAATTCTTTCTTGAAATGATTTGTTGCTGCATATGTGTAATTCTATATATGTTAACCTCATTTGCGGTGCCGTAGAAAAATAATTATAATCTGAAAAGTGAATATACCAGTTTTGTACAGTCTTCTGCCAGCATCAAAATTGCGTCTTCCATAACTTAATTAAAAATATCGATAGTTTTTGGGTACCATGTCGCCTTAAACTTTACAATGGTATTTTTCAAACATGTCATCATGTAGTGTAGATTGAATTGTGAAAAAAATTACTTCACAATCAACATTTTATTTACAATACATTAATTCACTGAAATTCTATTCTATTTCCTGAAAACATTTTATATTATCCAAGAAATAAATTGTCTACTAAAAATAATATTTGGCAAGTAAGAATTATACTATTATTAAACTGCCCAATATTACAAATCATTTCAATTACATTTCTAAATATGCTTATTAAATTAAATCAGTCGCCAAAAAAAAAAAAAATTTAGAGTTCAACATCCTCTTTATTCTATATTTTGAGAAAAGTTTTTTTTTCACAAATTTTCCACTTAAAAGCCATTTTTATAATATTATCAAAATATATCGTAAATTATAACTTAAGTTTTATTCATAACGGGTTCAGAGAAATATATTCATAACAATGCAGTTTAAAATTCGGCATTTAAAAAAAAAAAAAGTTTGATAATCTTTTATGTAAAACAGTTGTTCAAGGTGTTAAATGAAGTAGGAAAAAAAAAAAATGTTGCACCAAACGCGCCATCCGATTAAAAAAAAAAATTTAGTTATATAATTCCATAAAAGGAAAAGAGAGAAAAAGATTTCCAAACACAAACATGTATACATTTATAATCAAACTGGTATTCTTAAATGAGTATAGTTTATTTATTTAAAAAAAAAACGCAACAGATTCAAGCGTACGCTTGAAAGTGCACCCTGGATTTTGAATCCAACAAAAATAAAACAATTCCTTTCTAATTTCGTTTCCAAGTCAGTGATATTTCACAAGAGACAAACTGGTCATTTAATCATATGAAAATAAAAATGCAACATGGTGAAAAATTATCCTTGGCGAACAGTGGCGCACACAAGGGGCCCTTGATTTATTTCGGATTGATTATAATTCTAAGTATATAACACGTAAAATTAAATTAAGTATTTGTTATTAATGATTAATTTTATTAATTAATGCTAATTATTTATTCAATTAGTTTTTTACTGTGTTTTGTTCCCGAAAATCGACAAAATCAAAAGGAGTATGATACAAGAATGGTGAACTTTCGACCCCGGATTCCCCCTTGAAAAATTCCTGTGTGCGCTACTGTTGGTGAAGAATTTTTAAAAGGCGCGAAAACGTTGCAACGGAAACCTGATCGCTCTGAAGCATTTAAAATAAACAGTGAGGCAGAAATTTTCGCAATTAAAGTATAATAACGCAGCATTGGTAACTATTAAATTGCTATTAAAATGAAATAAATTAAGATGACTCTTAGAAAATTAGCCACGCATTCGTATTCTTAAGAGAGAAAAAGGCCACATACCTCTCGACTTCACTGTGTTGCAATTCCAATGAATGTCGCGTTGAAATTTTTAAATTTCGAGTTATTCAACCGACACACAGTTCTTGGCTCCGAATTCCATTGTCCCTTTTTTGGGTGTATTTCAATTCCAATGAATCTCACGTTGAAATTGTTAAATTTCGAGTTATTCAACCGACACACAGTTCTTGGCTCCGAATTCCATCGTCACTTTTTTTGGGCATAATCCGTTTCCGACATTACTCTTCCCTCCCGGAAAAATCTCTGAACTTCGGAAAGAATGCTTTTTCTCTATCCCTCCGATTCCAGAGAAATCCAAAGTTGCACACATCTCTCCTCCCAGCAACCTTTAGAAAATAATAGAATGTATCAAAAATATTCACAACAATGAACGACATGCATTCAAAACAATTGGAATGACCATTATTATTATTATTTTTTTGTTTGCACCAACATTCATAAAATACTTTATACATATATTTGTAAAAAGAGCTCGTCAAGCATCGGAAATGGAAAAGTTTTCAAAAGATAATAGAAAACTAAATGTATCTTAACGAGGTGCATTTCTGACGAAGCGTTAGAAACACATTTCTAAAAAAATACTTACGCTTCATTTAGATTTTATTCATAAATCCACCCATTGCTGGCATTTGGATTCTTTCAACTCAATAAAATATTCTTACCTTTCGTTTCAAGTGTAAATGGGTGATTAAAAAAGATGACGTTAGAAAGTATACGTAGGTAAGTGAAAAAAATATATTTTGTTACAAATTTCAATCAAAATTTTATTGGCCGTATCATGACTAAAATTAAGAAGAGGCACACAATTTTTAATATTTTCAGTCTAGAAACATTCCTTTATCATGCCCTTTAGAAAAAAAAAAAAATATGATATTACTGCATATTTCTATTTAAAAATACTTTTTACAAACTTTACAGTTTCGGAAAATTGAAATTAACTGCATATCTCATATCCTGGACAAAGACACAGACTAAAAATTTAGACAGTCCTTTCTCTCGAATGAATGCGAAACCTATTAGATCAGGACATTGAAAGAACATTTTTTGAAGAACGTATTTAACCCTCAGGAGGGATTGCCTAGAGTCCATTTTAAACCAGAAATGGGAGCTCATACTTCAAAAATCAAGATCAACCTGAATTTTACGTCAATTGTATACATTAATTTTCCATTACTACTGCAAGTGCAATTTTGGATTACCGACAGTAGCAAAGACAGAAATCAAAACTCATGTGGCAGTGGCATCTTTATAAAGGCTCTAATTGTTCTCATAATATCAAAATTAGGAATTCAGACTTTTGTTCTGTTTTTAGATCCGAGTTAAATTGCCATTGATGAAGCTCTCCGAATCATCAAGACGATGACATCTCCTGATGTAATATGGATATTATGTGATAGCCGAAGTGCTATCCAACACCTTAGCGACTGGACAAATGTTGGAGACAAAACATCGGTCTCAATTCTTAAAAATCTTAAAGAACTTTCCCAAGAAATGAGATTTACTTCCAATGGATTCCATCTCACATTGGTCTCTTTGGCAATGACACAGCTGACCTTTTATTCAAGAACTTGTCACTGAAAATTTAATGTCGAAGAATTTGACTTTCTCGGGAAAATTAATGTTTCTAAAGAAATTTCTCGAGCAATTTTCTAAATTGATTCAAGAACTATGGAAGACTCCTCCGACTCACCCCTGGTATCATGGCAGGCCCCAGGTGGTGCCCTTTCCATCAAGGCGGATAGAGTCGTTCAAACAAATACATGTAGGCTTGCAAGTGGACACATTAGAGGCCTTTCCTTTAACTTAGGCCAGAAAATTTACGGGAATTGTACTAAATGCAATTTGGTACAGGCAACTCCAGATCATCTTTTGTTTTGTGCAGGACTTGAAAGGGAGGACATCTATTTCCAGTCCTCTTTTGGTGTAAATGATTTCCTGAGGACTCTTGGGCTCATGGACCTGGTCTATGCCTGCGGCTGAGACAGGAGGAACCCGCGCAACAACTCTCTCTTGACATGGACTTTCGCACAACTGACTCCGAGAAATGTCCCGCGCATATAACATTATGATTTCTGCGCATCTTGTGACCAATTATTTCAAACTGATTTGAAAAAGAATCGCGGGCGCTGTGTCAGCAAAAATTTGAAGTTGTATTGGAAAAGCATAACGGAATTGTTGATTCAATTATGATTGGCTTGCAAGGTCAAACACGTGCGGGTTCTCACAAAATTCGCTGTGCAGCTTTTCGGCACTAGATGGCAGCACTACTGAAAAATATTCAACTCTTTAATTTCATGGAATACTTGTGAGAAAATCAGATAGAGAGAGATTATTGAATAAGTTTAGTTCAGAGAAAAAATACGCTGTAGGATAAGTGAAAATATGCATATTTTGTTACAATTTGCACAACATTTTATCGGCAGTACGATAACTAAAGTTAAAAAAATATATAATTTAGAAATATTTTTAGTCCAGAAGTATTCCTTTATTATGTAAAAATTAAAAAATATATATATTACTACATATTTCTATTTACTTCCTTTGTCGTTTAAGTAAAAAAATTTTTTCCTAAAAATATCAGATATTACGAATAATTTTTTAAAAATAATCATTATTAATTGCTTTTGTTTCAAAATTGAAATTATAAGGTAGATTATGGAAGGTGTTGTGAGATCTCCTTCGAAAAAGAAAGTTTAACGATATAAAAGTTTACATTATTTATTTGAGTGTAAGGTTATTCGAATTAATGTTAAAATTTCATTGAAAGATATATGAATTTTTGAATGTGTTTCTGTGGAAAATCTACATGTACCTGAATAGAAATGAGCAATTATATAAATGAGTTGATTTTTAAGAAAATATAAAATTATATTTTTTTAATTTAACAGACTCAATATCTTTTTTAATTACCTACAAATCAATTATCTGAGGAAAAAAGATTACTACAACGAAATTCATGCTAATTTTGTCACTAGATGGAAGAGTACATTTTTTAAAGAAATCGCAACAATTATAAAAATCTCTGATGTCTCAAGAACTGTGTTTTTGATATAAAAAGAATCCATTATGTTTTGTGCTTCCTCTTGTTTATTGACGAAATAACTTACTAGGTAAGCAATTTAAACATTTTATGATGAATTATAAAACTCTCATATTAAAAAAAAGTTTTGTAATTTACAGCACTACTGCGCATTGTTGCACTTTTGCAACAAACAAAAAAATGACTGAAATTCAATTTAAAACTGCTTAATTGTTTTCATGTTTTCCCCTGTTATTATTACTTGAGTACTAGCTGATATAATTTTTTCATGGAAATTTAAAAAATTGCGTAGTTAAAGTTTAACCTTAATTGTTCATTTTATCTATCTTAGATGGCACCACAAGATGGGGGTCATTAAATCCCATTTGATCGATCGAAGTAAGCGAGTTCATTTGAAAGGTGACGCGAGCACAGCAGAAATATTTTTTCCTTCAAATTACAAACCCTCTCTCGAAATCCTTTCAATTTTCGCGTGTCTTCCCGCGGACCGGTGCTTCAGAATTACTGTCCTGTGTGCTAATCAGTGAGTTCTATCCTCTGGCATAGCTAGTCCTAAGTGTATTAAAAATTTCTTAGGTGCTCCTTTAAATTTTCGAGATTTTTTTTGCTTACATGTCTCATTGATACGAGGGTAGCTACGCCCCTGGTTCTACCCCTAAATGGAAATATATCTTCTCTTTAGAACTATTAAAATAGAATTACATCAAGTTCGAGAGGAATTAATATGGAGAAGACAAAAAAATTTTGCGTCACAATTCAATCGTAATACATTTTCCTTGATACATTTGGAGGAGCCAGCATTTAAAGGAAAGAGCGGAAGAATTTTCATTCGTATCGGGTGCAGGCACGCTCTCTTATGGGTCGAGCGACCGGAGGGAGGTAGGGTTTTAAACAGAATTTAAAACCCAAAAAGAGAGGAAAAAAAAAGAATCTTAATTTAAAATAAGATTTTGAGACAAATTTGCACGAATCCCTCGAGAGAAAAAATTAAATTGAAGGTACGATTGTTAGTGAAATAGCATCGCTAAATTCGCGCAAACCAGATTGCAACTTAAACTCGACGAACATTTTGACTGAAATCGAAGCAAATGAATGAAGGAAAGGGCAGTTATCATTTTCGAACCTGATTTCAGTGTTGAAGGAGGGGGAGGGGATCAAGGAAAAAGTTCTGAAACGTGAAGACTAGCGTCTGTGTTAAAAGCAACCATTCGTGTCGCCATCTGATGGCAAATTTTTAGCGTCTGTGCTAAAAGCTACCATTCGTATCGCCATCTGATGGCAAATTAGAACGATAAAATGTTAAAAAAAATAAAGATAACAGAAAAAGATTTAAAGATCAAAATTGAAAATTTCTCTATGTTATAAATTTAGCCTGCACCTTTCGAAAAAGGCATGTTAAATCTGTCGAGACTTGAAGGCCTCCCGTTGGAGTTGTGTGAAAATCCGATGCAGTGCGCGTAGCAATTTCGGCGACCGGATACTCCCAGATTTCAGATAAATCGTTTTTTTTCCCCCGTCTGCCGTAAACCCACGACAAATAAAATTATTTTCTATAGTTTCCAGTGCAGCAATTTTAATGGCGAGAATCCTGCTACATATTTCTATGTTTTTTGCGATACTTAATATTTAGATTCCAGGTAAAACTTCCGAGTGAAATGGGTCACTTTGGTCAGTTTTGGGGGTGAAAAAGTACCGAGCTATTGGTGCGGCCTTCTTGAATGGGAGGCCGCATATCAGACACGGTGATCCCCTAACAAAAAATTAAAAAAAAAAGATTTTCAAATCTTGTGCGATTTACACGTATTTGGGAGCGGCAAACCTTTAACTGGCAAAACTCGAACAATTTCTACCAAATACTTCAGGTACCTCTAGAAATGACTGTAAGTTGGCTTTCCTGCAAGGCATGGTCGGTTTTTTAATGAAGGTATTTCATTTTAAAGACAAAGTTACCGAAATTTCACGAAACGGACACCAGATTTAGATTCCTGGTAAAATTTCGAGTGAAATGGGTCAATTTGGTTAGTTTTTACAGTGAAAAAAAAGTGGTTGGCGTGGTCACCGAATCAGACTATTGAAAAAAGGGACGAATTTGAACTATTCTCTGTTTGGACCCGTTAACAAGGGGTTTGAAAGTTAGTATTGTTTCACATTTTCTTGACAATTTCACGCGATGAATTCTCAAAATTCCGTCTCACTGGTCAAGAGAAAAAAAAAAACTTGGAACATTAAGTGCGAAAAAAAGACGTTTGCACTCTTCGTGCTACGATTTTACAGACAAGCGAAGCCGAAAACGTGCCACCAGAAAAGCAGATGAGGGGGGAGGGGGAGAAAATGAATCATCTCTCTCGGAACCATCGGAATATGGTTGAATCTGGACCGAAAGTTACAATGGAAAAGCATCGCGCAATGGAATGGCTGCATTCATCTGACTTCCGGATCACGTGAACATGACGTCACTTGTTACCCGCAAATTTCAAACAACTCAGCCATCTTGTTGATGCTTCCATTAAGTGCAGTTTGAAGGCAAATGGCTAAATGTTGCGAATCGCACGGTTGCACTATCCCAATTGGAAAAAAAAGATGCCTAGTTCACAATCCTTCTTCTAATTTCTGTTCAGATATAAAATCTATACTTGCTGTTTTTAATCAAGAAAGCACCCTGTCCTTCCGTGGGTCGAAGGATACTTTAACAAAATGTAAGTGTTTAAAAAAAAAAATGTTTTCTACTTTGAAATAAAATAACTCATACAGCATAAAATGTTAGTTAACCGAAACTTTGTTTACACCGAAAGGTACTTTAACTAAATATGTAAGAGAAGTAAATCTGTGCATTCAGTAGCGCACACAGGAATTTTCAAGGGGGGGGGTCCAGGTTCGAAAGTTCTCCATTCTTGTATTATGCTCCTTTTGATTTTGTCTATTTTCGGGAACAAAACACAGTAAAAAACTAATTATTAAATGAATAATTAGCATTAATTTATAAAATAATTAATAACAAATAATTAAATTTTACGTAATATATAATTAGAATTTTAATCTTATCTGAAAAAATCAAGGGCTTTGGGGGGGATCCGGACCCCCCCCCTTTGTGTGCGCTACTGTGTGCATCGAATTACATAACATTGGAACCAGAGCCCGATATTGAGTAACTTTGTTTTTTTTAGAGTTTCTAGAGTAATAGAAAAGTGGATACATCTAAGTTAGTACTTCGTTTTTTTATAACTGAAAAAAATGAAGACCCCTCCCTTCACATTCAAAATGGTAAAATGTGTTTTTAACTTGAGTTTTGTTTTGATTACATGAGTTGGGTAGTTAACTTACTGAGGTAATGTATTTAATTGCATTAATATTGAGCAAGAATCTAATTAAGATAATAGTATTTGTGTGTTTAAAAAAATTTTTTTGTACAAATGAATACATAAATTGTATTAATGTATTTTTTTTTTTAGTGTAAAAGAATGAATTTTGTACTCCAACAAGAACAAATTTAGAAATGAAGATTGAGGAAATCAAAGTAAGAACATAATGATTTTTAAAAATGTTTTTTTTATCTTGTTTCAATTTAATGTACAATTGGGTATGTTTTCCTAACAATACATTCATCTAATGCCATTCTTCTGAAAAATAATAAATTTGTCCTACCCGTGTTTATTTTTTGAAAAACTGTTAATGCATCAGACAGACTATTTCTTTTAGCAGTGGAAAGAATTTGTTCAGAGATGCTTAAATTGTACAGAAGCTGGCATGTGTATTTTTCATTTCAAGCATGTGATGCAATAACTACAAATGCTTAATTCAAATGAAATAAAGCACAGGAATGGTGCATAATTAGTTTTGCAGATTTCATCCGATTTTTTATGTGGCATATTTTTAAAATCAGATATTTTTCAAGTCGAGTGTAATATGTAGGTTGCTTTGATATAAATTGTTTTTCTACTATACCTGTGTACTGTTTCTCTTATTTCTTGTGATAATTCTTATAACCCAGATCCTAAATTTTGATTGCTGTTGCTTAAATAGAATCATCGGGCTCAATTCACACCCTGTCGGGACAAAGATATAAACGTGGACACGTGCATCCTGTTAGTATGTATAATACCTATACTTGTGCTGTTGACATTTTGAGTTTGATTTTACCTTCTTATTTATACTTAACACTATCTTAAATTGCATACATTATTCTAGCCTATCCATTAGGTAGGAAATAATCATGTTCATTTTTTAAAAATAATTTTTTGTTTTAATTTGTATTATTACATGTGCGTAAGTCTTTTATAGTGTAGTAGTTACTTGTGTTTTTGTCAATGTATTTCATTATAATTCCTGTACTTATTAACCAGTGTTTTTGAGGGGAGTGATGTAATTCTTTTGATAGTGTTGAAATGTTTCCTCAATTTGCTTTTTCCCCCAACAATTCTCTTTTAAAAATGTTGAAATTTGTACTTTAAACTATCATTATTTTGTTTGGAATGTGTTATTTTACTCCTGCATAAGCTATCAACACATGTTGATAGTTTGTAAAATTCTCTTGTACTTTTTTGTTATTAATAAAAAATTCAATGAGCAAGCACCATATTGTGCACTTCAACTGAATTTTTCAATTCAATTAGTTCTATATTTATAGTTAAGAATATTTATGATAAAGT
>BMAU01002034.1:0-144273 GCA_019973935.1 Trichonephila clavipes | reverse complement strand
TAAAATGAGATGAGTGGAACATTAACCCTTTAACGGGCGCAAAGCTAAAATACACTTTTCTGTGATAAAGTACTTGATAAATGTAATGTTTTCATCCTCTAAAAACCTTATTTAGTCACAAAAACAATCTGATCAGGGGTTTTATTCCTGGGTGGTGGATAGACGTTATAGCCACTGCGCGTTTACGACGTTTAACTTACTTTTTAGGACAGAAAAATGAATAATTTTACAATAAACTTTTAAATGAAAATTAACATTTATGCTAATAACTATTTCAATAACAATTAAGTACAAAAAGAAAGTTCAATAAAATAATAATAGAATAATTATACAACAAAGAATACTTAGAATATACATTGAAATTGATGTATATCCACAGTTTATATTTTATTTAATTTATTATAAAAATTTTAAATAGAGTAATATTTTTAAGTATTTAAATTAGTTATTTCCACAAATTTGATGAGCGATTTACTATAGGGACTTAATAATATGCAAACGTTTTCTCCAAGCAGAAAAGCTGTAATGAAAGATTTTCGAAGCTGAGAATCTTGTACCACATATTGTAAAGAAAGTTTGTTTTTATTTCCAACCCCCAACAATCTCACGTAATTGTAAGTGCTTATCTCTCCGGTTCAGGAAATATGTCATTTTTCTGTTCTATGTGGGCAGTGGATAGAGCGTCTATCCACATATA
The DNA here is from genome assembly GCA_019973935.1 of Trichonephila clavipes. Taxonomy (NCBI): domain Eukaryota; kingdom Metazoa; phylum Arthropoda; class Arachnida; order Araneae; family Nephilidae; genus Trichonephila; species Trichonephila clavipes. Next base: position 143,576 of record BMAU01002034.1, on the reverse strand, counting down.
AAAAGCTTTTCAAAAACCTAAATAAAACTTTTTTTAATTGTACAATTGCTTAATTCATTCAGATGATAGAAAAGTATACTTAAGACATGTCGAAATTTTTTCAAAGATCAGACATTTTATTTCTAGTAATCAAAATAAAATTTGTAGATTTACACCAAGAAAAACTGTTTTTAACTACCCATCAGAGGACAGGAAATGTAAAATAAGGTATCGTGCTGCCATCCGTATTAATTTATATGCGTTTGAGCTTCAAATAACGCGTATGGATAGACTAAACATCAAAACACCCGCTTGGAGAAAAATTTTTTTTTAATATTTGACTAGACGTATTATTATCCTCTTCCGCTAAGGGTTAAGTAGAATCAGCCCAGAACGAACAGCATTAAAATTTTTAATGCAGCTCACTCTAATAAAGATCAAATGGAAGGCCTAAGGGGAGATGTAGAAGCTGTGTGGATGCGGACTTTGCCATTTTAAAAGGGAAGAACTGGTGATTAATTGCTGATGAAAATTCATAATGGAAATAAGGCGTACAAAGGGCTATCACATGTCACTGCTGCTGCTGATGACGATTTATACAGGTAGTACTAATACAGCCATTACTTGATTTCAAAATTAACATGTTTTCCAGATGACTTGCAAAAAGTGGTAATTGAAAACAAAATGTGCTTCACTTTATTTTAAGATATTCAAAAAAATGTTTTTATGTCAGTATATTGTATATAACGTTACTATGCAAAGTTTGAATTTCGTATCTTAAATTAAACTTTCTTCACTTTTTTTAATTCCTCAACGAGTACAGGTTTAATTTTCCGCCAAACACGGTAAGTATACCTAAGCCGGGCCTTAATGCAACACTCTCTTAAGGAAGCATGCAAATAACATGAAATTTGCATAACATGTATTAGCAGATGAGATATGCAAACCATTGGGGAATTTCACAGCGCAGACACAAATCACGCGTGCCCGTGGCGCCACCACAAAGCGCCATTTAAGACTTGGAGATTTCGACGCAGATTTCAAGTTCGGCAATGGTGTTTTTCTTGTGGTGGAAAACTTTCTTTCAGGGAAATCGGTAGTCGTGTTGGACGAAACCAAACCACTGTAATGCGGATATGTGACCCTTGGATGCAGGAGAGTACGAAGGACCAACGTGGTCGATCGCATCCTCCTCAGTGCACTACTTCACATGAAGACAGGCAAATTGTGCGCATGACAGTGGCGGATCGCTTAGTCACATCACGAACCGTAGCACAGCGAGAATGTAACGCATCATTCAGTAAAATGCAACACTCTTAAGGAAGTATGCAAATAACATAAAAGTACAACATGTATTACCCAGATGTGAGATAATGCAAACTATTAGAGAATTCAGCGCAGACACAAATCACGCGTGCCTGTGGCGCCACCACAAAGCACTATTTAAGACTTGGAGATTTCGACGTTTCAAGTTCAGGAATTCTGTTTTCAAAAAAAAGACAGCTATGTCTCGTAGAAAACAGAGATCAGCTTTTGATCAAGTATCCGAGTTTGACAGAGGACAAAAGTCCATAAATTTAATCATTTTTGATATCACTTGGTCAACATATTATCTACAAAATAAATCGGTAGTTTTTACGGTGTTGGACGGTGGCCAAACCACTGTCAAAGAGGATTAGTGGGCGCATGACCCTTGAAAGGCGAAAAAGAGGAATATATAGGACCATACGTGGTCGAACGCACCTCCTAGCGAGTCACTACTTTTGCTGAAAAAAAGCAAAAGATTGATGCGTGTGAAAAAGATACTAAGATGATAAAAGCGAAAATAAAGATAACTTTCAATTCATATAGTAACTAAATACTGTAATTGCAAACGATATTATGTAATCTCACTCATTTAGTGTCTGACAAAAGGAAGAAATGAATGGAGTGGTCAGATCCTTCCCACGTCGTTTGCTACACAGGACACGTCAGGTCCATAGAAGACGTTAAATGAAATCACAATTTCCAAAGAGCAAAATATAGAAAGAAATCCCTCCCTAACTAATGGTCAAAGTAAGAAATGAAGAAGGATGTTGGCGGAAAATGGAATGATATTGTGCCAAGGTTCTTGACGGTTAAAATGAACACATCTTTTTAAAAAAATATTACATTAAGGTATACGACTACGTCTGGAGAACCGTGGAGAAAAAAGGCATAAATGGAAACTGCATTCGTGTATTTAATGTCGATTAAAAGAATCCTGAACCGGTTTTTAAGAACATTATGGTATATTTAAACGCAATATTTCTTCTGAAACAATTCCCTTGAATAGTTCTCCTTCAAAACTTGCCATTTTATAAAAAAAAAATTTCTATAATAATAATATTTTGCTTATATAAAGTAAATGCTTCGGTGTTCCAGCTAGTTTTCCTTCCTTAATTATCAGGGCTTTAACCACCCTGCTACCATATAGTTCAAGGTATATAGTTTTTATGTCCTGTTTAATCACTGTACAGAGTTCACAATTGTTCTAGACAGGTAAAATAATATTATTATTATAGAAGAATTTTCGAAATGAATTTTGAAAATAAGATTCTATGTTAATTTGGTAAATATTGTATTAAAAATAATTCTACATCATAACCACATTCTAATTCAATAAATATCTTTCTCAGTTTTGAAAATCACGGTTTTGCAATGCGCAAAGTGGAACAATTCGAGTTCTGACTCATCGATATACAATATATTATTGTATTTATAACAGTAACATGCATGGGCAAGTCATTTTTGGTGGGACAGTGAGATTTATCATACTTTCAGAAAATAAAAACATACGTAAAATTATTGTACAGGCAACACTGTTTTGTCTTATTATTTGTTATTGTCGCCGGAAAACCCCTCGCGTTGAATCTTTGAACATTAAGAATTTCCTTGTGGATTATGAATATTTAAAATTGTTTTTTTATTTGTTCTCTACAAAAATCGCAATATATGTAATTATTTTGAATTTTTGTTTACCTTTTCTTCGTGTAGTATATTGTTTTTTAGATAGCCATAAAACAAAGAAATATCAAGAATTATTTTACTTTATTTAAATCGTTGTTTCCCACCCAATAATTTCCAGTTTGTCAGATGCGCCTATGCGGAGAGAGTAATGTTAAGAGCCATTGATTAAGTGTTTCTGCTACCATATAGTTCATATAATTAGTTTTTTTATTCCTGTTTATTTGCAGAGTTCACAATTGTTTTGAATTATTGCTTGGAATTTTCGAAATGAATTTGAAGTACTAGGCTGGTAAATAAAAATTTCTACATCATAACCACATGTTGCAATCTTTCTCGTAGTACCTCCTTTATTGGGTAAGGTGGCGATCTCGCTGATCATCATGGGTATAGGTTGGTTTCGAACGATATATGCATGGACAATCCATTGAATCAAACTCGAAATGAGGACAATCAAGTAATATGGAAACTTTACTTTTATTAAGGTATCCGACTATACGTTCGGAACCGTGATTTTAAAAAAGACCAAAAATGGATAGTTTTCATGATATTTAGTGTCACTCAGATTAGAATACATGCATAAAATTGTTTTAAGGACATTTTGACAAAATTTTTTATTTTAATATTTTTTGGTAAAATTAACTTAGAATAATCTTTTTCCAAATGTGCTCCTTTTGTGAAAAATGATTCTATTATAATAATATTTTGCCTGTATGTAGCTCAGACCTCTCTTCAGAGGCTCAAGTAGAATTTTTGAAAAAATCACATTATTTTTGAAGTTCCTAACAATTGAAATAATTACTAGCGTTTTTTTCTTTGAATTGCTCCCCTCTGTTCTCGTAAAATATGAATAAATCCACTTCCAAGTTATATGTTTCAAAAATTCTAGTTGAGCCTCTGTAGAGAGGTCTGAGCTATACATAGGCAAAATTTTATTATAATAGATGCATTTTTCACAAAAGGAGAACATTTGGCAAAATATTATTCTAAGTTAATTTTTTGCCAAAATATTATACTTGAATAAATGGTTTTTGTCAAAATGTTCTTGAAGCAATTTTATGCATATATTCTAATCTAAGTGACACTAAATATCATGAAAATTATTCATTTATGCGCTTTGCACAACCACGGTTGGGAACATAGTCAGATACCTTAATTTAAATACGAGCGATGACTTCTCAGTATACAAACAAGACAAGCTAAAGGGTAAGAATCCGTAAGTACTTATCTGAATGATATATAACTCCTGGAAAAATCAAAATTTTCCGTTATTTTGAATCGTAAAAGGGGCTACAACAATATGGCTCTTCCATTAATGAATGAGGTAATGTCTTCATAATTTTTCTTCTATTAAATACATCGTTTGCTACTTAAATATTCATGCTAATCCATAAATAGTTATGCGTTATGCTGTAAAAAAAAGAAATTTCAGATGGTGATACTTTTATGTTTGTTATAGACTTGAACTTACTAGAGTTTCTTTCTTTTGGAATGCTCCATTACTATAAAATGGGTTGAGAATTAATTTTTGTTCTTTAATTTCTTGTTTCTTATACTTTTTAACTTACTTTAATTGAAAACAATGCACTCCAAAATATTTAAATGTCCGGTACACGTACTGCTTGCAAGTAAATAATTAAAACATATCAACTTTTATTTCTTAAATAGTAACAAAAAGAGATTTCAATGTCGTAGAAACATTCCACAAAAGTAGTCAAAACATCATTCATATTTATATATATACTTTGTGTCTTCCTTTAGACTTTACTAATCCTATTTTAAATGATTTTTAAATAATACGAAATCCAATTTAGCTACTAAAAACTAACTATAACCTAACAGCTTATAGCTCCCTTGCAACGACGAGTGATTGGGTACTTTTCATTCCCCTGCTTTTAAACGTATAATTTAGGAGGCGTATATATGTTATTTTTTTATATTTTTAATTATTGAGACAAATACTTTTGCAACCACTTTTCAAGCAATGGCTTCTAAAGACATAGGAGATCTACCTTGAAGGTATCCAACTTCCCTAACATCATGATTTTTTTTTCAAAAATTGACAAAAAAAAATGTTATGATTATATTTTTAGGCTATCTTATTAGCTTAATAAAAATATCAAGTTTTTTTATTTATTTTCCAATATTTAGAACAAAAACTACAAGTGTTTTAGTAAGAGCAGATGCCATAACTTTACACAAGATGTCAAACATTAAAATACGTTTTTTTAGCGCAAAGCTCAAACGGAGACAGCGATTGCTCAAAAAGTTTTGGAAATAATTCGCTGAAATTTTTTGTGCATGTTCTCTGTACCAGTAAATATGTTTTGACCTTCAGATTTATCAATCACTGTTTTATTTCAAAATTTGCAGTCCTTTATGTTAATACAATCATTGTTTTTTAAGCAATTTCATATAATCACCAACATAAAGTACTCTAGTTTTTGTACAAATTAAAATATCTGTTATCCTGAAGGTCCTTTCAAACATGAATAACAAAGTAACACATCAAAATTGAAAAATTAAAAATTTATTTATAAATTATTTGTACAGAGCGGGCTCCGTTTATGTAATTTTTTGTACATTTTCACCAGATTTTTTTCCAATTTTAATATTAATAAATTTTTCTGTTTTCAATTTTAGGATTTTTTTCTTAAAATAAACTTAATAAATCTAAAAATCGCTAAAAAGTCACCATATTTCTATTTTTTCAAAAAAAAAGTCAAAATTAGTCGGATACCTTAATTAAGAAAGATATAATGCAAGAGATATTTTAATCGTTATTAAAGAAGTGTGGCAATTGGAAAATAGGGGTTAAACTAACTCGTGAAAAATTATTTTGACCGAAAAAAAAATGCTAAAACAGCGCAGAAAAGGTACCTCGTGACTGTTGGTTACTTCAACAATTTGATATCCTTGAGCTTCCTGTGGCCGCGGCAGCCGAGTGGTATAGGTATCGGATTGTGGCTTGCTTTGTCACGGGTTCGAGCCCAGTACCACTAAAGACCCGCCGTATAGAGCAGCGATGCACGTTAAATCTGTCGAAAGCTTAAACGTCCTCCCGTTGGTGTGGTGTGGTAGTTAGGAGAGGGGGGTGCCAGCTCAGGTGTTCCACGGCACTTGACCATGGTTCAAAATTATGTGGTCCGTCGCCAAAAGCCCTCGTGTACATGAACAGTGCGCCGTTAATTTTCAATCCATCAATCAATCATGAGCTTCAAGCAGGTGAAAATTTAACTGTGTCACTAGCAGAGATGCAAGGAATTTTTTTCCCCTTTCTCTGTTTAACTAATGCTATCAATAATAAACTACATCTGCATTTCCTTATTATTTATCAATTAATCGTTTGCAATAAGGGTAAAAGGTATTTTTCGAAAGATTTTAGCTATTTATGATAAATTAATTCATAAAATAACTTTACGTTTTATATATTTTAACATAATTTAGGGTTATTTCCCGAAATACCTTGTTAATCTATGAAATAACTAAATGATACACTTTAACGATAACGTATATATATTTCAATAAAAATAACATTTGTGAAAGGAGCAATTTTAATTTGCAGCCCCTCCCCCCAAAAAAAATTAAAATATCTCTTTTCGATTTGCAGCTCTGTAAAATGCATTTGAAAGAAACTTCAGAAAAGACTCCCACATTTCTTTTTCAAAGTCTAAAAGAGTAATGTGTGGAAATTTATTCAAAGTAGCTATTTCCGATAACAATCTGTAAAAACTTTCTCCACACTTTCCTTTGATGGCATCTCAGGTCGTGTTTGGATAACTTATGTCTCTGAAAGCAAAGAATCGATAACAGATGCTTTGGTATTCTGACCAGAAAGAATCAATTTGCTACTTTGTGAAGAAATATTTCGTGTTCTCAGTCAATTACTGTTCCAAAAAAATCTGCAGTAACTACTTCTCATGAGCCTTCATAAGTCTTAATGTGGTTTATTAAGAAAAACACCGCAAGCATTTTCAATTTTTTTTTTTTTTTCAATTTAATGTTAAGTAAAAAAAAAAAAAAGAATAATTCAGATAAATTTAAAATGTTTACATAGAAGAGGGAGTTATTAATAAAAAGTCTATCGTTGCAGTAAACAATTACTTCAAACAACCAATAAAAATCCAAATTCAACTTTAACTTTTAAATTTAAGAAATAAGCATTTCTGTGTGTGGCACTGCTTTGGTAAAGAATTGTTAACCATTATTATAGCCTTACACTATATGTTTCAGAAACTTTTTCTCAAAAATATTACCAACGTTTTTTATATTTCAAAACTTAATACACATAAAAATAGGATGAAATTGTCACGTGTTAATGTATATAAATTTTACTCGGTTTAAAAATAAAATTTAGATAAAAAAAAAAAAAAAAAAAACGAAAAAGAAAAAGAAAATATACTACAAATCATGAATATAAAATAAATTTATCCGATTACATACACTTGCTATTTTGCCATATATATTATGTCGTAATATTTCCAGAAACTCGCAAAGATGAAGAATTGTAAACCGAACAAACCTAAAACAAAGGAAAAAGTACAGTAACAAGTACTTTTATATCAGAGGATTCGATGTTTACATCATATGAAATGTATAAATTTTTTTAAAAAATAAGAGTTTTCGAGGTAGGCGTTGACAATTTCGTATGTAATTGATTTTAAAAACAAAATTTCATTAAAATATATTAATATCATGTTTAACATCAATCAAGAGCAAATTCTCTAAAAAAAATAGGATTACTTACTGATTATGCAAATTTGTTAGCATTTTCAAATCTTTATCATCACTATTATTTAAATTTTAAAAGTACTTTTATATTTAATTAATAGCCGAAACAGAGCGAACCAAAAAAACAACATAAAGAAGAAAAAATGCATTTATTTATATATTATTTAAAAATTTACACAAATATTAAATTAAAAGTTCATTCTGTACTTATAGCTCATATGCAATGATTCCTAATACATAAGGCAAAAAGCCCATGTATACGAACAGATGTTATGAAATACTTTTTATTTAAATATTTTTTAAACAATAAATAGATTCTGGGAAGATTAAATTTAAAAACTCTGTGTAATTGTTATTATAATAAGGTACTACAATATTAAAAAAATGAAATATATTTATTATGGTTTGATCCATCTTGTGAATTGTAGTTTGTTTTTTCCTAAATAAAGAAAATTTTTGAATTACTTTTCAACTATTGAATATATTTATTTTTAGATTTTATGGAAAAGTGTTCTGAAATAGTCACTCAAAACTTATCGTTCCATATTTTACATATTCATATATAAAGATTTGCTTAGTCAGGCATTTTTAAAGAACGATGCTCAGCTTAAGGAAAGAAATTAATATTAAATTTATTTCTCTCTTATAGTGTTTGGTTTATTTATTATTTTACTAAGAAAAAATGAAACATAAATTTAGGAAGCCAAACTACAGAATTATCTAACTCCATTTTTGTTTATTTCGTAAAGTTTCGTAAGGTGTTAGATCTTCTTATAGCAAGTGTAATTCATTTCAAATATATATATATATATATACGGATAATTAAATTATATTTAAAATTAAATTCCCTATACAACATTTAAGTTTTATTTTCCATTACATCTTGAAGTATTAAAAACCCAGTTGCTTCTTTCAACAGATGATCCAACCACAAAACACTCCTAATCACAGATCAGTATATTTTAAAGCCCTATATATGTCAGCAATAACTTTCAAGTATAGCCCATAACTAAGAATGGTACTTCACACCTAGACATAAGTGGTAGAGCCACTTAGATTTTCATTTGGCGTCATTTTTCTCTGAGAGTAACATCTACTGATGACTAGCTGAATCAAACCAATTTTAACAAAAAAAGCTTTGTGCTGACTTGAAACATGTCATATATATATATTATTTCTTATTTTTGATATATAATACATATTTCTTTATATATATTTATATACATATATTAATCTTTATTTTTCTAACATGAAATCTTACCGAACAGAACATTTTTTAAAATAATTTTCCAGGTTTGTTCAGATTACTTGTTATAACTTAAAACACAATAATGCTTTTTTTTCTAAACATTTAAATGATTAACCAACTGAATGATCCTACTCAGGAAAAATTCTCTGTTAGATTAAATATATTTTAAATTACACGCAGATTTACGAACACTAGAATGAAGAAAGAGTAGAACATAAGAAACCATTTTTGACACTAATAATATTTTAATAGATTTAAAATGACCACTTGAGAGAATAGTAGATTGTATTGAAGGGCGCAACACATTTTTTTCACGAAATTATTTCAATTCCCTTTAGTTCCTACAATTATAGTGACATTTCGAATGAAAATTGTGCACTCAGACACACTCGTGTACTATATAATTAATTTAAAACTAAGGCAGGTCTTTTATACCTATTTTTTTATACACCTATTTCTTTAAACGCTTTATACCTTTTATACGCTTGGACAAATGACTATTAATTAAAAAGTTATCAAATTTATTATTTAACGTATTTAATAGTATTTGCTCATTTTATCAAAACATATATACCTAATAATTTTGGTAAAGTCGTTCTACTAATTGTTTTTGAAAAAGTGGTTTCCAGTTTTTATTCCCGAAATACAAGACATCTGAAAGTTTTTCCTCATAATCGCCGCATGCATATAGCAAAGCAATAAATGCATTAAGTTTAGTAGCATTTAAATTCAATTAGTTCCCAAATGCTTCTTCTGTACATTTTATAATATGATCCCTTTGCACATCTCTCAATGGCAAGAGAAAAATAACGCCCCTCATCTGTCCTTACATTGTGTGTCATTTTGGCATAACCCTAAAAATATTATGCACAGGTGTCCTGATAGGTTTGGGACTACCCTCTACTTCTTCTCAAACTGTTCCATCAGTTGCTGCTTGAATGTGTTGATCCTCTATACTTGTCTCACTTCGGATGAAAATAATACTATTTCTTTTTCTTCACTAGCTCACTCTCTAACTCTAATTCACTTGTCGGGAGCTCTTTTATTTCCATGTTCTTTCAATTCCAATATTTTTTTGTTAATTACATACTTTCTTCGTATCTCCGTTATCTTTTCTAAGTTCTGTAAAATTTTAAAACACTTTGATATTTTCAGGGCAAAATAGCCATCAAAGAATATTCCACTATGCAAAGAAGGAAACATTTGCGTATAGGCTTTGATACTTAATTTATCTCCCCCATAAATACGCAATCAACTCAAAATTGCATTAAAAAAATGCTTTTAGAAGTGCCTTTCTTGAGATTGCTCTTCTTAGTATTGTTATTATTTATTCTTTCAATTGTATACGACTTTGAGATTACCGTTATTTTATAAAGATTTAGTATATTTAAAATAGAACATAAAATATTTTTCTACCAGTTAAATTAACCAACATCGGTAGGGCATCGGAAGTAAAGACTGAATATTATACACTGAAGCGCCTTTGAATTAGGGATATCTACCTAGTAAAAGTTGGGCCTTCTCTGACCTTTGATAATGGCCGCCGCACGAGGAGGCCATTTCATAAGTTTCTGGAAACATTCACGGAAATGACTTGCCAAATATTGGCTAAAAACTGTTATTCAGTAAGGTTCATCGGTGCTGGGTGATGACCTGGTTCCAAAACATCCCGAAGATGCTTAATAGGATTTCAGTTTGACATCTTTGTGCCCAATTTTGACAGAAAAGTCAGAGGAAACCTCATCCAATAGCTATCCTGGAGTTATGAGAGGTACAGTTGTCATGCTGGAAAACTCTATTACCGTGCGGATAACACAACAACATAAGCGGATGGAGGTGATCACCCAGAAAACCTATGTCCCTGCAACTGCATTGAAGGAGCTTCGTACACGCACCAAAGAACCCAAACAGTGCAACGAAAAAAAACCCCGGACCATGATTGAGCCACCATGCCCTTGTACAGTTCTAACATGGCATGCAAGATCCATGGTTCATGAGCTGACGCCATATTCTTTTCCTCCCGTCGGCATTAAGTAATCGGAATCGAGACTCATCAATCCATGCTACTTATTTCCAGTGTCTGTGTTTTCTTGCCTTGGTAAAACGTGTAGCCCAATTTCGAGCATTGAGCAATAAAACTCTAGTAGGTGGACGGCTCTTGAAACTCATAAGGTGAAGCAAGCGTTTCACAATCCGATTACTGACTGAATGACTGGCACCATCTTTCACCTGGGTGATAATTTGAGCTAATATTTGAATTCACTGACTGCATAGAATACGCCTGAGTCGTCTATCTCCACGCACTGTCATAACTAATTATCCTTTGCAGTTTGCCTGATTGCTAGTTTTTTGTCAACCATCCATGTATTCTTGGTATACTCTTGACATGATGGACGTTGAAAATCCTAGTGTCGGACGATTTCGGGATTTGAATGGCCCATGCGTCACACGCGTACATATTGTTCACCTTCGAAAGTGTCTAAATCCGGCAGATTACCCATACTGGCAATTCCAATAACTAATTCAGAACAAACACATTACGTGCTATAGATGCAGTTACCACAGCATCCTTTTTTGCGCATAAAATATGCGCAGCGCTACACAATTTGCAGAGCTAATGCTGCCCCTAATTCAGTGACACTTAAGTGTATTAAGTGCATATTTAAAGAAAAGTCATTAATTTTGATAGTGGTATTATAGTGTTTAAATATGTATATATCTTGCAAAATTTAAAAAAAAAACGGTCAATTTCACTGGTATTGGTAGGTTTGTGTTAAAAGACAGTGAAGAAATGAGTCAAAATCATCTTTAAATAACACATTTTATACAATAAAGTGTATTTTTGGATGTTGTATTATTTATAGCAGTACATTTCTTAAAAGAAACATGAGAAATGTGTATTTATTTAAAAAAGTATGCATTATTATACTACAAAATAAACTTTTTGTATTTAAGACTATGAGACTAACAGTTAAAAGAGGGTATTGCGATACATATATATCCTCAGATGGTTGTAATTATGGCGGAATATTTAATATATTAATGGGAGATTGACTTAAAAAGAAATGATCGATACTCTGAAAGCGTTCGAAAGTCACTGAAAAAATATATGCAAGCAATTGTTTTATTGTTAAAATAAGTGATTATTAAAAGGGGGTCTGAACATAAGCGATTTTTCACTGGTGCTCGAAATATCTTATTTACGTAATGGTGTTTAGTGTGGAATCATTTATAAATGGAATAAATTTAACATAATAAATATTAATATTTGGTTTTTCCTTTTTTTGAAAAAAATAAATCAAATTTCCGGTTATCTACTAATAAGTTGCTACAAAAGTCCTTTTTAAATCAAGTAATGAATGTGTGGTGGTGTGATATCTATTAGAACTAATACCAACATCACGCGAAGACGATCGTTTTAGTGTGATCGGTAAAGTACTCGCATTCGTTCGGAACGGAAAGTTCCTTCCTTCAAATCTTATAAGAATATTCTTCAATACAATCAGAAGACTATTTTGGTAAAGTTCTGATATCTTAATTTATGTGTATAACGTAAGTGTTTATACTTTAAACTGTTATTTATTTAATTTATTTTAAAATTTCTTCGTATACTAGTATTTATTATAAACTGCACTCATGTTAATAAATTAAGGATAATTCAGAATTACAAAGAAATGGAACTCTAAAATAAAAATTTCACCTGTAGAATTATCACACACATATTGAAGAAGAATATAGAAATTACAGGAAAACACCAGATGGCGTGGATAGTACGTCACAATGACGAGAGTAAGAGAGGGGTATATAAGATATGTCGGCAAAGAAGTAAAATTCTTCACAAACGCTTTAAAAGCCTTTCAGTGAAATAGCCGCATAAATATGGCACAAAGAAAGCATTTGGAGGATTTTTTTACGTGGTAGAACTATTGGACGACTGGAATGTGGACGTACCCAGCCGGAAGTATCCGAGGAACTTGGAATCGCCCAGAGTGCCATCTGAAGGCTTTGGCAACGATTCAAAGATGATGGTAATGTGAGTAGATGTTACACCACAGGTCGCCCCCGAGATACAACGCCAATTAAGGACCAATGTTTGGAAGTTACTGCCAAAAGAAACAGACGGAGCACAGCATCAGACCTTTCTCGTCAGCTTTCTTCAACTACCGGTACGACGGTTTCAAGGCAGACCGTGTAGAGAAGCTTACGGCACCTTGGTCTATATGCTCGTAGGACTGTCAGATGTATTCAACTTATCGCAACTCACTGCCGCCGGCGATTACGCTACAGTAGAGAGCATGCATTGTGGACACCACAGCAGTGGTCTTGTGTGATGTTTTCCGTCGATTCCAGGTTTAGTTTGCAGTTTGATTCTCGCCGAACTTTTATATGAAGAGCGCCAGGTACCCGTTACCACCAAGAGTACCACCACCAGGTACCCGTTACCACCACTGAAGGTAACCGCTACGGTGATGCCGGATGGCTCAATTGGAGAGGAATTATTCTTGGTTCCAGAACTGACTTGCATGTTCAGAGTGTAACGATGACAGGCCACATCTATCGGGATGTCATTCTGGAACAACATGTACGTTTGTTTCGGGGGCGTGGTTAAGGTATCCAACCATGGGTGCTGAGTTCGATTTCCACTAAAGACCCGCCGTGTAGGGCAGCGATGGTTAAATCTGTCGAGAGCTGAAACGTCCTCCCGTTGGTGTGGTGTGGTAGTTAGGAGAGGGGTGCCTCAGGTGTCGTCCACGTCACTTGACCATGGTTCAAAATTACGTGGTCCGTCGCCAAAAGCCCTCGTGTAGCTTAACACGTGCGACGTTAATATTAACTCAACTCATTCGCCTGGGTGCTGAATCGTTTATGGATGATGACGCCCGTCCTCACCGTGCAAACATTGTAGATGAATGCCTTTAATCGAAAGATATCACCCGTATGGATTGGCCCGCACACTCACCGGACTTGAATCCAAAAGAACATGTGTGCAATATGCTTGGCCGACGAATTGCAACCCATCAACCAATCCCTCCTGTCTACCGGAGCGTCGGAGGACATTGCTTGATGAGTGGTGTAATATTCCCCAAGATCAGATTGATAATTTGATACTCAGCATGCCTAGGCGTCTGCATCGTCTGTACTGCATCGTCCGGGAGACATAATCCGTATTAACCCTCATACTAACCATGCTATACTGTTTTTTGTAAATAGGTTCTTTTTTGAAATTTGATCCAGGGCGTAAAAATCGCAATTTTTATTAACTATGTCAAACATATAGCATCGTTTTTGCTCTTTACCTTTTGCTTAATAAATAGACTTTATAAATAAATCAAATTTGTTTTGATTCTGTCTCTTTCTTTGCCTGAACTTCATTAGCCTTAATTTATTGACATGAGTGTATTTAAGGTATCTTACTATTTTCAGAACCTTGATTTTCAAAAGTCCATAAATGTATAATTTTCATGATATTTAGTTTCACTTATATTAGAACATATGCATAAATATGTTTTATCGACATTTTGAAAAAAATTTATTTAAATTTTATTATTATCACTATAATTATTACAATTATTTTGCAAAAAAATTAACTTAGAATTATCTTTTTTCCAAATGTTCTCCTTTTGTGAAAAATGCATTTTTAGAATAATTATGTGCCTGTATATAGCTCAGACCTCTGTTCAGAGACACAACTAGTATTTTAGAAATATATAAATTAGAAGTGGGTTTATTCATATTTTACGACAACAGAGGGGTGCAATTTTAAGAAAAAAAAAACGCCAATAAATATTTCGATTGGTGGTAACTGAAAATAATGTGAATTTTTCAAAAATTCTAGTTGAGCCTCTGTAGATAGGTCTGTGATACATGCAGGCAAAATATTATTATAATAGAACCATTTATTACAAAAGGAGAACATTTAAAAAGATTATTCTAAGTTATATTTTTGCTAAAATATTATATTTAAATAATTTTTTTTGTCAAATTGGCCTAAAAACAATTTTATGCATGTATTTTAATTTGAGTGACACTAATTATCATGAAAATTATCCATTTTTATCCTTTTAAAAATCACAGTTCCGAACGTAATCGGATATCTTAATTGAATCAGCTGTTTGAAGAAGGTAGTGAACTCCAAAACTGTTTGAAAGACAAAATGTAAATTTGACAATTTTTTTTAATCATTTTTTTTGGAACTAACCTTTTGTTTGAGATTTTTACACAAATAAAATCTCTTAAATGCAAAAATTAATAATTTTAATGTAGGTGATCGCTACACTCCAGCAGAAAATAAATTTGTAAGTATTTATTAATATTTACTGTCGGTTTATCTCTCTAAAATAGCATTAGTAAAATAATTGATTCAACATTGATTTTCACAAAATTTAAGATTGATTTTCAATCACGAAGCTGGGTGACGTTTTGAACAAAATCACTGAGACATTAGCTGAAGTTTTAACTGCGCTTGCGCAATAAGAGGCGTTACGCGTTCTATTTTGACCTATGACGAAAAACACAAGAATTTGAATAGTTGAAGTAAAAAAATTAAAAAGGTGGCGAAATGAAGTTTTAGCTGGTGATTTCCTTTCTCTAAACCTCGGTTGCTTAACTTAGTGTGGCATTGCCCATTCAATCAGCCGTGTATATGGCAGTTAGAAGGTGAGTGACTTTGTGAATTCTAACGTCGCACTGTTTAGCTACACGAGGGCTCTTGGCGACGGACCACGTAATTTTGAAACATGGTCAAGTGATATGGACGGCATCTGAGCTGGTAGCCCTCTCCCCCTAACTACCACAACACTACACCAACGAGAGGACATTTGAGCTCTTGACAGATTTAACGTGCATCGCGACCCTACACGGGGGATTTTAGTGGTATTGGGCATGAACTCGTGACAAGGCAAGCCACGATCCGATACCTTGACCACGCAGCTACACGGCTGTTAGAAAAACAAGCAAAACCTAATTTTATATTTTTATTGCAATATTAAATACAGTTTGATATTATTTCGTGCAAAATTTATTCTGAAATTGGTAGCATATCAAGAATTATCTCTGTATTTAATAACAATCCTCACGACTTTTAAAATCTTTTTTGTCAAAAGATATTTCGAAAAACTGTTTTTATTTTAAATCACAACCAAAACATAGTATTTAATTTGTAGGTACCCCAGTTGGAGTTGACGGAATGAAGAATTATCTCAATTAAAGAAAACTTTAATTTCGTAACATTTCTCTCTCTCTCTCTCTCTCAATTATTATTGAATTTCAATAAAGTTATGGGGAAGGAGCTGGTTTTTGCCAAAGTTAAATATTTTTAATTAAAAGCAGATATTCTCTCGGCTTGATTTCCTACGGTCGCAGTAGTTCATTGATCAAGGTCACTGACCAGTCTCGTTGTGACGGGCTCACGCATATTTTCATTAACATGTCCTTTTGGGTTTTTTGGGGCCAGAATGAATGGCAACTCTTTTCCCACCAACCCAAGAAGTAAAATGTGAATGAAAGATGCAAATTAGGAAGCTTTTAAGTAACAGAAGCTCAGAGTAAGCTAGGTGGCATTTGGGGAATGTTATTATAGTCCGTATTTCAAGTGTGAAGAGATTTTGAGAGGTTAAGTGACAACCAACAGAAGTCATCCGTGACAAAGAGCCCTTAGGTCAAGGTGCATATAATTACACGTCAGTGAAACGCAACTTCAACTAACTCCATTCGACATTAGGGTAGGAGTGTTTATGTAAATATTTGGATCTGTGATAACATTGGAACTAAGCTTAAACGATTTAGTTATTGATAGTGGTCCGAGTTACGTTATTTCGGTATTATATAATGTTTGTTTAGTCACCGTAGATTCTCTCACATATCACATTATCTATTCTGTTAAAAGTTTAAGTTAAGATCTTAGAAAAAAGTCATTTTAAGATCATGGCAACTGCTAGTTCTTCAATTATTCGTACACCTCTAGTTCACGCTGATACTATAGGAAAAGGGCACCCGAGGTGGGCGTCCTTGCATCGTGGCTGACGTATCATGAGTTCCACCTTAGTGCCGTTGAAGACACGTCACACAATAGGGAAAACACGCTCAAAGGTTGCTAAAATTTGTAAAAAAAAATATGAAAAGACATCGGGATGTCCTCATTTCTAATACTTTGGAAACTAACTAAAGTGATATTTCAAAGCATATATTTGCAAATGCCCAATTAAAACCCTTGTACTACAGTGAAGTATACTCCCGTCACACAGACTGGGCTATTTAGTATTACTTATTTACAGGCCGAGCTTTTTAAGTAATTTCGTGCTTACATAAATTATTTTCTGGTCTTGTATAGTTATGGAAACTTCATCTTCAGGTATGTTACTATGTTTGAGGTATTTTTTTCCTTCATTATATAAATAAATTCAGGTGGCCAAGAGAAATTTAGGTGTGTAATTAAATATCAGGAAAATTTAAGAACAAAAATATCTTGTTTAGTTCTAAACATTATCAAGATATGGTTGTTTCTTGAAATGAAAATTTATTGTATAAGCTCTTAGAAAAAATTTCTTTTTTCTGTAATTTTTGGCTACTTTACGATAAAAAGGGTATTTTTTAGAGGTATAGAACTTTAAATTGCAATAAAACAACGATGTATTATTCGACTGACATTATTTTTTTATTCGAAAGATAATCTCGTGGCTTTACATTTTAAATATGATCAAGCAAGGCGTACATTCGTCGAATGGGCCCAATACGAGATTGCCGTTGTTCCCGATTTTCATAAGCGAATTTTGTTTAGCGATGAAGCGCACTTCTGGTTGAATGGCTACGTCAACAAACAAAACTACCGCATTTGGAATGAAGCTAATCCACAAGTGTTTGTCGAAACACCTTTACATCCAGAAAAACTGACTGTTTGGTGCGCTTTATTGGCTGGTGGAATCATTGGTCCGTACTTCTTCAAAAACGATGAAGGCCACAACGTTACATTCAATGGTGATCGGTATAGAGCCATGATTACTAACTTTTTCATTCCTTAATTGATCAATCATGATGTCCAAGAGTTGTGATTCAAGAAGATGGCGCAACATGTCAAACAGCTCGTGCCACAATCGATTTATTGAAAGACACGTTTGGTGACCGCCTAATTTCACGTTTTGGATCTGTGAATTGGCCTCCAAGATCTTGTGATTTAACACCGCTAGACTATTTTCTGTGGGGCTATGTAAAATCATTGGTCTATGCGGATAAGCTACAAACGCTTGACCATTCGGAAGACAATATTCGCCGTGTTATTGCCGATATACGGCCACAAATGTTGGAAAATTCATTGAAAATTGGACGTCCAGATTGGACTACATCCGAGCCAGCCGTGGCAGTCCTATGCCAGAAATCATATTTAAAATGTAATGCCACAAGATTATCTTTCGAATTAAAAAATTCATGCCAATCGAATAATACATCGTTGTTTTATTGAAATTTATTCTATAACTCTAAAAAAACACCCTTTAGATCAATTTTTTAATACCTCACACAGATAATAACTTTATCCGAAATTGTCATTATTATCCAAAAATTTTTATTTAGGCTTATATCTTCTAATGCGTTATTTATTATAGGATAAAAACTTTTAAATGTAATGAAAAGTTTTGGGGAGATTAGAGTTTCGAGCAACAATATGAGTATTTGATAAAAAAATAAAAACTGGAAAAATGAACGAGTAGTTATATCGAGGATTTCAAAAAACAATTGATAGTTTATGTATGTTTGAAATCATGTAGAATAGAAGACAATTTTAAAAAAGAAGAATAAAGCATGAGGCATCACATATTGAAAGCTTCAACCCTAAATAAGTCAAATGATAATGCAACAGTTGATGTCGATGATAATGTGATGGAAATTAATATGCCTTAAGTTTTATCTCCAATGTGTAACTAAGTATTATAATATATTATTCACAATGAAGTAGACTCAGAGTACTTATTATTTATTTAGACTTTTATCGATAAATATGTATTTGGCATTTTTTTAAATTTCACCAAAATTCCTTATATTATTCTTCCTAAATATTGTTATTCATTACGATTCAATAGTTTATATATATATAGTGTAAACTGTATCACATTTTGCCAATATATATTCAATGTTTATCACACTGTATAGTAACAAATACTATCTTTTTTTGTAAAAAAAGTTGCTTTAATGTGTTTTTTGAACTATTATTATTCAACTATTATTTTTCAACTATTACTATTAGCTCAAGCTCTATATATTAATTAATTAATGTATTTATTTATCTTGGTGGAATTTTCAATCGTTAATAAAATACATATTAAACCGCTCAATTGAGATGAAAAAAGTTTTATATAAATGACTATTATGGACGACAACACAATAATTTAATTATTATTAATGAAAATTAGTTGATTTAAACTAATTATTTAATGAATTACAAATACAGCCACGTTGGCATCTTTTTTTGGCGACTTGTGTTGAAACTTGAAAAGGTTTTTTCTAACGCTTTAAAGCATCCAGTTTAACTGAAATTTTTTATGCACGATTGTTTGGGATGACAATACGATGCTTTAATGATAATGAGTAAAAAATAATTACCACTTAATGTTGTGATTCTGTAATATGTTTATACATATTTATATTAATTGTAACAATTTAATAACAAATAGCTAAAATAAAATTTTTATTTGTTGAACTAAGCAGGATTTGACTTAATTTTTTTTATATATTACTTGTTTAATAACTAAAATAATAATCTTCACATTTTTTTCTCTAAAAATATACATGTCTAAGAAACATTCGATGCTCTTTAGAAATTCCCACAGCTTTAATTTATTTGATGGCACTTATGAGGGTCTCGAGTCACAGTGTGCGTCGTATAGAGGGATACGAAGTGCGTTAAATGTGTCGAGACTTGGACGTTCGCTCGTTGGTGTGGTGTGGAAGTTGGGAGAAATCGTGCCAGCTCAGGTGTAATCCTCGTCACTTGACCTTGGATTAAAATTGCGGCATCTGTCACCAACAGACCTCGAGTAGCTTTGCATGCGATGAAAATATAATTCTCGCTCACTAATCTCGATTTCTTGAACTCGCAACACCAAATTCTCAATAATATCTTTCTTGGTGCTCGAACTCTACTTTATAATAGCAAAATCACGTCCAACTGCTGTATTCTAGTTTTTTTCCTCTTTCGAACTCATTTCACTAACTTTAAATATTTGTTTTTATTTATATATAGAAATGATGTTTCCTTTACAGAAAGATGTTCTCAAATTTCTTCGAACTATATCCCCTAGAGAAGAAGGGTGTGAATTTAACCCATTATAACATTTAAATTCCGTAGAATTGTGTTCTTGTATTTTTATGCGCAGTGGCACACAAGAATTATTAAAGGAGTGGGAAGGATTGCAAGTCCACTATCTTCATATCATACTCCAAAACACTGCTGAACATAATCTCCTACACTATTAAAATTCGTAGGTAAACAAACGTTTGTACATCTATTTTCTCACGAACTGCACGATGCAGAAACTTGCCGAAGGTACCAAAAGCTCGGGAATTATCCAAGGAATCCGTTTTCACCATTTATATTCCAATATTACAATTAGTTAAAAAAGATGTTAATTAAAAACCTTTGTTTTACTCCTGCGTTTTGTTTCTTTCACCAAACAGAGTGAAAAACCGGGGAGGTGAACATTTTTTTTTTTTTTTTTTCTACGTTTTTAAGACACGATCTAATTTTTTTTCTATGAGACTGAGACAAAAAATAATTACAGAATCAGAAAGAACATTTATTTCGCCACGATATGGTATAATTTATTTTTCAAAATACAGATATTATCTATTTTTACGATTTTTTTTCTAAAATGTGGCATAATTGATGCGTTTTGTGAAAAATATTTCTAAATCATTTAGTTTGAATTTTCTTTCGTGTTAATGAAATGATATTCTACACTAAAAAAGTTCGTGTTTTTCTCTTTTTAAAGAAGAGAGAGAGATAAGTCATTCAAAAGATACAACGTCAAAAACCTTTTTTGATTTTTTAAAAATACTCAAAAGTTTAATTAAGTACCTAATAACTCCTTAATTTATAAAAAAAATCTCTTGAAACTTTTTTTTCCGTGTGTATAACAATATTACCCGTAATCTGTGCAAAGAAAGGAAAATTTGCTTAAAATTCACGTTTTTTTACTTAAAATTGTTTTTCGTTTTTTACCCCCTTTGCGAGAGTTAATCACACACAAACACTAACAATAATATATTTATTTCCATTTTTTGTTTAAAAATTACCGTAATTTTCTATTGATGTATGAAGTTTGATGGCATTAACTTAAAAATGAAGCCGTAAGAAAATTAAAACGCAAATTACGCAATTTTACAATATCCAAGTGTTTGGCGGTGAAAACCTGTTTGGCGCCAAATGACTCTTTTCCCCTGTGCATGACACGCTTGATGAAATGTTACGCTAGAAAAGGAGATGACTATTAATATTGAAAATAACTAGAGATTTGGGGAAATTGAACATATCTCCCTTTTTTATTTTTAAAGTCTTTTCACGCCGTTTTTTCCCCGACAATTTCGTTGCGCGTTTCGCAGAGCACTTGAGCACTTGATTGCTACCGTTTGTACCTAGGTTGAAACCAACACATCATCGCTTAAATTTAATGATTTTTTATAAAAATACTGAAAATTTTATTAATGCATTTAATAACTTCGCCAGCAATTTTGTTATTGGAAAGATAATTTATTTCCCTACAATACACTTCTTTTTTAAAAAAAAAACGATACTTTGCATAGTTTATGATTTTTTTCTAAAAATGAATCATTATCAATGCGTTTATAGGAAAATGATTTTTAAAAACCAATAATTGCATGAAACTTTTTCCCGTGCATCAAACATTTCGAAAAAAGGCTCACAATTTTCTAATTCAACATTTAATATAATTGAGAAATTTTGTTATTATAGAAATTTCTACTTTTATCGACCTACATCTATTTTTTTAATTGTATATATTCGTTTCCCTGGCCTAAAAGTTGCAAAGTGAGGGAATGAATATTAAAGTCCCACTGTTTACCCACTGTCGAGAGCTCTGATAGCGAGAGGGGGAAGGGGAATTTTCATGACAATATGTTATGCATTTAAAAATGTTCCTGCAATGTCGGAGGGAAACAAACCTGTATGACAAAGAAAAGGAACGAAGAGATTTCGAAAAAGGGAATTTGAAGTTATACACTCGGTAAAAGCAAGGCTAACTTGATTAGCTAGGATGCGACGAAGAACCCCCCAAAATAAGCCACATGATCAAAGGAGGGACAATTTTCCCCATGTTTGACCATCGCTTCAACAGTCTTCCATTAAAGCTTGTGATATAGTGCTTTACTGTACCACGTGCTTTTATATATGAAGTGTAGTGAACCCAGCATTAGCGATACCATTGGATATAAAGAAAGGTAGGATATTTATATTATCGCATAACTTTATTCTTGAATCATTATTGAATTTATTTTTAGTTTTCAAGATAACTGAGTATAAAAGACTGATGCATTTATGCCAACATCACTAGTTATTTGTAAATTAAGATGTGTTCTTCTATATGAGAAATTGGTGTTTAAATTTATATATTTTTTAATCCATCAAATCCTTTTATTAAAAATATTAAAAGTTTTATTAATAACATAACCTAAAACTCCTCACATTTTATAGCAATGCCTCGTTATTGTTATGTACCCAACTGTTCATCAAATTAAATACATATCCTTACATGTTCCCGGCTTTCCATCCTAATTGAATGACATAACTTATTGATTAACATATTTCAGTGAATTGCTATATATACTCTTAATACGGTTAATGTTTTTGAAGAAATCCGCTTTATTAATTCTGTTCATCATGAGTTATGGCTATTTAATCTTCAGAAAATTATATTGAAATTTATAATACATGAAAAATTTTGCAAGCTGAAAAATAATTGCGCGTTAAGATCTTTGCACTTAGTTATAAATATGGTACTATTTCACTGAAAAATTTAGCTTTAAATTATTCAGGAGAGCCATTTAATGTTAAAGTAGATATTAAGGATTTCAACGAAATAATAAACATTTCAAATAAATTAGAGGATATCTTAATAAAAAAAAGTATAAAATTTTAATGTACATTATGGGTTATGTGCATAATATAAAAATTCGATTGCTCGATTGCAAATGTATATTTCTTTCAAATAAAGAGATCAATTTTGATTCAGAAAAAGCAGGACAAAACATTTGAGACTTCTGGATAGAAGAGATTTAAAAAAATGCCCACAAACATTGCTATGAAAGTCATTTCAACGCAACATCTCATTTTTAATTTGTTAAAATCGAAAACATTCTAATCAAGATTTCTTAAATGTTAATTGCCAATTATCTGTTTCCAAACACAAAAGAAGCATATTTGGAATTATATGAGTTGTAGAATGTCTCGCATTCGTTTCATTCATCTTGTGTTAAGTGTAACGCACCTGCATTTTTATATTTTTTAAAAAAATATTCACTACATTTGGGAGTATATGCTTAAATAATTATTAAAAAAGCGCAATGTGAAAAAGTTTTAACAGTGAAGGATAATCGAAAAATAAAGAAATTTAAGGCCAGATAGATCAATGTTGCTTTTTTATACTGTTATTTTTTTACTGTTGGTTGAGTCCTAGGAGGACCCACTTTTGGTCGCCAAATTTTTTGTCGCCAAATTTTGAGTGATAAAGGTTACAATATGGTAACCCTTCCCTTTCACCCGAACAATTTGGAGTTTCAAATTACCGAAAAAAATGGCAACCCTAAAAGGGTGAAACGTATTTCGCCTTTGTCCGAACAAACGGTCTTATTAAATCTCACGTACTATAAGCATAGTTTTATTAGCAATCAAAAAGTTTGTCACAATCCTCTTTTTGAAAATATAGCATTGGAATTGTGATTCAGTGCAAGTTTATCCATTAAGCGCTTGAGGTGGGCGCCAGCTGTACCGAAGGGCCCAGATAAGCAAGATTAAACCGGAATTGAGGGCCCCACCTTGGATCCGATAGTGCTAAGGGGAACTGTAGATCTTCTGCGCCCAGGACCCGAAATGAGCTTAAACCGGCACTGGTTCCATCACTATAAATCAGTGTTTCTCAAATTGTGGGGCGCACCCCCTGGGGGTGTTGTATACCTGCGAGGGTGGAGCGAGCATATAGAAAATAAAAGGTTTAAAAAAATAAATTTTGGAATAAAGAAAAACAAAATGCTCTCTGACTTAATAAAGAATGCACATTTACACTGATATAATTTATACATACATCATCTGGTAAACATCAAAAATAAAACATTCCACTTAAAACGTTCATTAGCTATTTTTGATCCTATAACCAAATAAAAAAAGTCTTTTTGTTTGCTTTACTGTAATCACACGATGAAAGATTTTTTTATTACGTTTCTTTTAACCCCCTAAAATACTACTTTTGACTATCATATATTTCACCTTCAAACTTACTGGTATGTTTCACTCCATCTGATTTTCTTTTAGAAAAGTTGTAAATAATATTTTTCTGTTGCTTTTTTTCCATGTGAATGAGTTATATGATACATTGATAAGCATATTGCGTACTTTGAAGGATTATTTGGCCAACATATAATGCATATCTGAAAATTTTTACGCAATTCTATTTAGAACTAATATCCATATGTTTTATTGAATACACTTTTAACAAGGGATATGTTGTGTGATGCGTGCGGAGTCATCTGATGTCCACGAAATCGTTAATTCTGGGAAAACTGTTTATTTGTTACCAATGACCTTGACACAGTATTCTCCAATAAGACAGTCTTAATGGGAACTAAAATGAATTTCTCACATTTTGCCCTTTCTTTCTTTTTTTTTGGGGGGAGTTGCAAGCGTTTTTTTGCAATCAAGTTACTAGATTTAATAAAATTCTCTGCGCGACCACTTTTGTTCAAAAATATTTTCTATGAACATGCTTTATGTCCTTTATCAAGGGCACGCAGATTTGGAGCATTTTCATTAGTTATAGTAGATTTTGTATCAAAAAATCATAGAAAAATTGAAAAGTCCTTGAAAGTAGGTAAGTATATTTTCTCTTAATTAAATTATTCGCTGGAATTGTGATTTTTATCCTTTATAGTAAAAACAGTTATAAAATAAATTATAGTTTAAAAACAAACTTAAAAAACACGCTTTTATAGTGAATCGAACTAAAAAGTAAAAATATAAATATATATATAACTTAATATATGCGACTACGTTCGGAACCGTAATTTTAAGAAAATGCATAAACGGATGATTTTCATGATATTTAGTGTCACTCAGATTAGAATACATGCATAAAATTTCCTGGTGCCCTCTTTTGTGTGAAGTTAAACTGTAAACATCTCTCTTAACTTTATATATCCCCCTTTACCTTGGATGCTTATAAATCGGGTCACAGAGATTTTTATTTCTGGCAAAATTAAGTTTGCATGTTTTCCCTTGTTACATAAAATCCCTTTAAATGAGATCACTGCAAGGGTTTTTAGACAAATATTTGGTAAATGGGTATAGCTACTGTCAATAACTACAGTTTTAATCAAAATATACACAGAGTGCATTATATCAAACTTTATAAGTAAATGATCATGTAAAATAAATATATTTCATATCTATTATTCATTATAGGTATTTAAAATGTATTTTGTTTTGTAATATGTGTTTTTAAATATTTACATTTGACATAATTATTAAAAATACATTAATGAACTTAAGTCTTTAATTAATGAACTTCCGCAATAATTAAAACTTTATATTATCTGCTGCAAAATACTCATGAAATCATTTTAATTAAAATGATAAAATATGCATGTTAAAAAGAAATTAAAACACTTTTAGAAATGAGTTATGTAGAGTTAAATTTTACTTATAATTCCAATTGTTTACAATATCAAATAGTTTAATATTGAAACCAGTAGATTTATTTATCCCCTCATAAATTGTAATGAAATTATTAAAACTAGTTAATCAGTTTGACTCAATGTTTCTTTTCACTCTTAAAATTTGAGGTACAAAAAGTTATGTTATGGGTTGAAAGAAAACCCATGCTTAAAAAATTCCTTTACTGGCATACAAGGGTAATCCAGGGGTAGAATGTGCAATCAATTTATTAATTACTTCGATTGTTTAGTTGCTATTTAGAAGATGGGGTTTTAATGAGAACGTATACACTATCAATAGTTGCTCACCAGAAAAATAATAAAAAGGTATTATCTTACCTTAATCATCAACTCCTATGTCTACAGTTGTGGAATAGCTCATAGAGTTGACTAAATGGTTGTTATGTGACTAGTTACTTGTGCTTCAGTGAGAAAGGTTTTAGAGAAATATTCTGTCTCTGTAAAATTGAGAATATGTAGTTCAATGTAATTTATGTATTTAACTTATCTAATTTCTATTTATATGTCTGTATATATGTATTTTTCATATTAGTATGTAAATCAAGTTAACATTTCTAATAAAAAATGACACTTTGGGGAAAATCGTTTATCCAGTCACTTTCAGAGTAACAGATATTCTATCTAAATTGTTAATATCTTCCTGATATAAATACCTATTCACAATATTCAACAGAATGTTTTATTTAAGTTACCCTATATCATTAGCAACAAAATTCTGAGTGAAAATATTGATAAATTTACTATTAATGATAACTTTTTTATTAAATAACTATTTAAATATTGTACACATAAAATTCTTTTTCTTTCTCTTAAAAAAATTGTAATGTATACTTCGGTAACAGAAAAGGAAATTCAGTAGTAAAATTTGCATATTATAGAAAATGCATGTTTGAAAAAAAAATGTAGAATTTTTTAATGAAATGGTGCTGTTTTCATAAAAATATTTCAAACAAATCATCTACAGTTTTTGTAACAGAGGGGGATTAAAAATCCTTCCCAACTTCATGGTGATACTCTAAAAGCTCAAATTTTTGAAATATTGTTAGGAAGTTTGGAGCAAAGTCCAAAATTCTATTAATTTAGGACACATACATTCCATTACATCTGTTGACTCATTCTACATTTTGCTTTAGATTTCTATAAGCAATGTATGTAATTTTTTTTTACTCTAACTATCCTGAAGAGTATTCTAGCATTGCATTATTTAACCTTCAGACATGCTGTGAGCACATGACTTATCCCTTATTTAATTTTTAAAGTAGCATCGGATCATAACAATTTCATAAGAATGAAGATTAGTTGTATCTGTCTAGTATGGATGAGATTTAAAAATGTTAATGTGAATGCTAAATATTATGTTAAATATATATATAACTGCAAAGATATTTTTAAAAGCTTACACAGTTGAAAATTCCAGCATTATTTTTTTTAACCCAATTAGTTCACTGGAATGTGCAGGCCTTTCGTTAACGGAAACGTATTTCTCTTTTACAATTCAAAAAATTTTACACTAGTTTTTTTTGAGGAAAAGGCATTGGGTGTTAGTTGAAACTCTCAAAGTGAGTAGGGTAGAACACAAATACTTCTGTAATGAACACTGATAGATAAATTAAAAATATTACTTTTTCGAAAGTTATATAAGTTCAATAATGAAAATTTTAAAAGTTGAAATTCCACGTAGGAAATAGTGATTAATGAGTCATGCAACACAATATTTTTGCATTTCTGGAAAACACACCAACTGTTGCTAAATTTTTT
Source organism: Trichonephila clavipes (assembly GCA_019973935.1). Taxonomy (NCBI): domain Eukaryota; kingdom Metazoa; phylum Arthropoda; class Arachnida; order Araneae; family Nephilidae; genus Trichonephila; species Trichonephila clavipes. The sequence goes on along the minus strand of BMAU01002034.1, from coordinate 115,927 downwards.
ACATGCCTCTTATTCCATTATTGATTTCAATCACACAACCTGGTTTTAATTTATTTATCTCCCTTCTACTTTTGTTCAAAACTAAAGATAAGGAGATCTTCTGCATTTTTCTCGATTGGTGAGGTTCCAGTTTGACTTCTGCATTCTTGGACCCCTCTTTTACTGCTCTCTTCCCCTTCGTTCCCGTTTGTGTTGGACTAAAGACTCAAGATTCCAAGTTCAAAGAAGGTCATGAATACAAAGCTGTGCTCTCAAGTGTCATTCTCACTGTCCGATCTTGAATTAGAACAGAGATGGCCAACCCAAATGACCTTGCAGGCCACTTCGGAAAGCATTATAATTTTACGGGCTGTATATAAATATTATGTATCTTTATATTAGGTTTAGACCCATTACAAATATTTACTGGAGTGAAAATTTTAAAAAAACCAAACGGGATGAATTTTATTATTGATTTTATTATTTTTCCTTCTATACAAGCATAGATAATTTAGTAATAATAATGCAATGAATCAATGATCTTTTTTTTTCATACAAACTGTCGAAGTCTGTGTCTTTTAAGATTAAATTGAACCACATTACGTATCCTGAGTTTAATTTGTTTTTGTATCCTCTTGCATTGAAAAATGTATTTCACTTAAACATAATTTTCTGAATGGCATTAAAATGTTTATAGCTGTGTGAGATGTACTGTGTATTTTGCGTAAGAGAATTTATAATACAAAATTTAGGAGCAGTTCTTGTTTAAATTTAGATTTTAACAATGAATTTGTTGATACGCCGATAAGTTCTTTCCTCTCCTCCATTTTACGTGTTATTTTTCTACAAATGGAAAAAGATGCATTTTCCATTAGAAAACTATTTAGTTTTGCTAGATATTGTGCTCGTGAAACCCAAGGTAGTAAAAACAATACGATATTCACAATCTAATAGGAAGTGTGTATATACAAAGATAAAATGTGTATTTTAATATTTCTCTGTTATATTATAATAAAAGTTTAAAAGGCGTTGCAAAATAAAGTTATTATATGTAAAAATTTTCATCTTTAATGAAGAAGATGCGCTTTAGATATTTGTAACTATACAAATTTCATAAAGAACGTGAATCCATTTTGCATACATATTTATAAGTTTCTTTTCAATTTTGTTATTTTGACTCGTGGAACCCCATTTTTCCGGGGAACACAGTTTGAATTTAGGAGCTCTACAAACTGCAAGGAATTTGCGGAGAACCCCATTCCACATTATTAGAAAAATATATCCTGAAACAATATTTAAATTTAATCAACTTATTATAGTTTTATAGATTGTAAAATGTATTATATTTGTTATAAAAAAATTCTTTTTATTTTAATATAATTCAACATGAATAAACTATACCCCAGGTGTCACCTACCCCCTGAGGCGTAACGGAGAACATTTGGGCCCCCCTGCAAAGTCAGGTTTTGGGCCGACACGTTGAATTTTACAAAGGGTAGGCACTTGCTTCAGTCAGGCTTTGGGCCCCTTTAGAACCCTGCCCTCCCCGTATGAGGGGTTTGCGGGGGTGCACGTTACGCCACTGCCTACCCATGTATTATACTTAGTAATTCGAATATGTTTGCTTTTTTTCATTTGTGACATCTTCGATGGGAGTGAACCCCATCTTCCAAGTCACAATAGGTTTTATGGTTTTACCAGCTGGTCAAGGACAAGTGCCTCACCCATCGATTGTCCCTGAATGTTTTACGATCAACCAGCTGTGGAATGACCGGTGCACGTGGCCATGGGGCCATTGTTTATTGTCTGAACTCCGGGAATGAAGTTTGCAGACGGGTCGGCATAATAGTCTTAAGAGTTCGGCGCCCCATTGACAATAGGTGAAGCCTATCCTAAAAAAATAACCATGTTGTCTGTTTCTAGTGTTATATGAAAGGGAATACTAGAAACAGGTGGCGTGATGGGCCAGTGTGTCCAGCTGCGGACAAAGAACTATGGCGCCTTGGACCAGACAGCTCGGGTGTGTTTTGGCGTGTTATGCGCCAATAGGACGAGGGAGGTCAAGAGAGACTTTGCTGACCGGCGAATAAGAAGTAGCGAGGGGCGTGTTGTGGACACACCCCTGTTGTTTAAAAAGGGTTGTTTTTGAGGACACGAGGGAAGAAAAAACCCTGGAGACCGGAAAAAAAAAACCTAGAGAGAGAGAAAGAAAAAGACCGGAGAAAAGACAAAATCCCCGAGAGAGAGTGAAAAAGACGAGGAACGCCGGTGGCGTTGAGCATGAGCATATGAACTGACCACACCGGCTTGGCATTTAATCTGGATTTATATTACTTCATTTACAAATTGTTAGCAAATAAAGTTTGCTTTTTTTGTATATTAAGCTGTAAAGATTTGTTTATTGATGGATAGCTACTCACGACGTTACAGCTAATATAAATATATGAAATTGGTGGCAGCGGTGTTGATCCGGCATTTAAGTAAACAAATGCCCGAATCCTTTATTTTAAGTGAAGAAAAAAATGCCAGCCGTGTGCGATTGTGATGAAGCGAGTTTAAGGACGCCTAATTCCTGGAGTTCCCAGCTGTGAGAAGTGCTGGATGCAAGTGTCTCCCGTTCCTGATAGTGATGAAGTGTGCCCGCATGTTTTTTTCGATTTGGTTGCTATGTGATGTGTCCCCAGCTGTGAGAAGTGCTGGATGCAAGTGTCTCCCGTTCCTGATAGTGATGAAGTGTGCCCGCATGTTTTTTTTCGATTTGGTTGCTATGTGATGTGTCCCCAGCTGTGAGAAGTGCTGGATGCAAGTGTCTCCCCGTTCCTGATAGTGATGAAGTGTGCCCGCCTGTATGTGCCAGAATTCCTGAGTGTTCCTGTGTGTCTTCTATAAATTTGAAGGTGAGTCTTTTCATTGAGATTATTTTCGGGGCAGCAACTGAGTATTGATTTTGTATGTAAAATGTTTTAAATAAGGAATATAGAGACTAGGTAACGTTGGTAAACAATAAGAGACTAGAAAGATTTTAAGATTTGTATGAAGTGTATAAATGTGAAATATTAGTGTTGTGGTTTTAGATGTGAAACTTAGTATACAGTAGTTATACTTGTTTTGTTGGTACAGTATTTTGTAGAGTATTGTAGTGGTTATAGATTTGTGAAACTTAGTATACAGTAGTTATACTTGTTTTGTTGGCACAATATTGTGAAGGGTATTGTTGTGGTTATAGATTTGTGAATTTTTTTAGTATACGGTAGTTATACTTGTTGAATTGAGAACACTGATGTGTAGCTTATTTGTGTTTAGATTTGCGCATATGGGTAAAATATAGTTAAGTCTAGGTCTAGTGTATTGTTAGGTTACCGTGAGTCTGTGTATAATTTTTGTAAGGATTAAGTTTAGATTTGATTTTGTGTGTATTAGTGCATTATGGCGTTTCTCTTAAGAGAAAGAAAAGACGTATTGTTAGAGGTTGCGAAGGAATTAAGGGTAGAAATTGATATTACTTTACCCAAGATAGAATTTAAGAAGAGAATCTGTCAAAGTAAATACTATGACGAAGAGTCAGTTAAATGTTTGTTGGAGGGTATTTTGGAAGAAGAACGTGAAAACAGGAAATCAAGGAATACGAAGAACGTAGACTAGCTAGGGAACGTGAGTTAGAAAGATTGAGAATTCAACTCAGAAATAAGTTAAATGAAAATAAATTAAAGGCAGGGAATAGGATTAACGATCTCGCAAATGTTTGTATTTTGTCAGAAAATTGTACCACAGAAGTTAGTGAACCGGTTAATAAGTGCAGGTTTTTAAATAACCCGGTAGTTAATAAAAGCGTGGAGAACGCCACGTCTTGTGATTTTGAAAAGGAGAATTGTGACCCCCCAGTGAGATGTACGAACGTTTCCCACCCATTTGAAGTAGGAAGGAAAGAATTCAACGTGAATAGGAGTGGTGATTGTGACGTGAAAATGAAAGTAGGGATATGTGAAGGAAGGGTCAGAACTGTGCGGATGGGTGCACAGCGGGTAATAAATCCTGTCAACATTGGAGTTGGCTCTTTTGAATTGAAAAGAGATAAGGGAGTGGCGAACCCTGAAGGATTGATTTGTGAGAATAGCTGCGAGAAAAAATATACCCTTGGGACGTTAAGGGGTTGTGAAAAGCAGTTAACAGTGAATCGAATTCATACAATAGCTAAGATAGCAGGGCCGTTAAAAGGGAAGGAAGACACGTGTAAAGCAGATGGGCTGACATGCTTGGAAGACGGGTTAGCAATGCGATTGCCTCTCAGAACCAAGGGAGATTTATAAGGATAGTTTAGAGACGGATAATGGTTCTAACATTGGTTCAGAATGTAGTTTCGAGATAGATTTACCCGGAAAAAGAGATCGCAGTACCGTTTATCGTCTTGATTTAATAAAATTGTACCGTAGAAAGCCGGAATTGGCAAATTTGGTTATGAAGAATAGCTCAGAAGGAATAGATTCCGAAACTCTCTATTCGGTAAAGCTATTTATGGAGTTGGTTTTCAGGGTAATTTAAGGAAAAGTCAATTGTATTTTAAATTACCGCCTGATCGAAGTAGCTATTTAAGGATGATTAACACTAAGAAGAAAGAAAGGTTTCTACCAGGTCCTGGGACGATTGTTTTAAGACAGAAGGATACTAATTTGGTTACGGGAAAGCCATTTAGAATTAAAACTTGTTGTTCATCCCAGATGTTAATTAATTCACTACGAGAGGATACAGAGTATCTTTTAGATTTAGGTGTGAACGGGATGGGGGAGTCAAACCGTACTCTGCCCGTTGTTTGGTTAGGGAGAGTGAACCGATACCCGTACCCGCGTATCAAATGTATAAACTATGGGAATTTGAACCAGGTGACTAGAAGTAAACAAAAAAGATTTTCCCCGAGAAAGGAAAAGAGGCGAACGAAGCGGAGTTTGAACTTACCCCCCCGTCCGAGGGAGGGGAAGACGATAGCTTTATCATTCCCGCTTTTGAAGGAGATGGGGGAAAGAGTTTGTCGAAAGGTTACTTTCAGATTCCGCTCACGCCGAGAGCTCAGAGATACGCAGCTTTCGTTACTCCATTTGGCACCTATATCCCCAAGAAAATGATGTTCGGGTTAGTATGTGCACCCTATTATTTTTGCAAATTGATGGCCCAAGTTTTAGAGGGGTTGGAGCAGTTTGCATTGCCGTACATAGACGATATAGCCATTTTTTCCCAAGGGTGGAAAGATCATGTAAAGCATATCGACATAGTTTTAGGAAGATTGAGAAAGGCGGGGCTTAAAGTGAAACCCTCTAAATGTAAGTTTGCTCAAGAGGAAGTCTTATTTCTAGGGCATCGAATTGGTTCAGGGAGTAGGTCTCCGAGTGATTTGAAGATAAAAGCTATAGCAGATTTCCGCGGCCCACCACTAAAACACACGTACGATCCTTTCTCGGTCTAGTGGGGTACTACTCTCATTATATCCCAAATTACAGCACAATAGCTTCACCCTTGACCGACGCACTGAAAGGGAAAATTAAGAAAGAGAAGATCACTTGGGATGAGAAATGTGGGAAAGCGTTCGAGGAGCTAAAAGCCAAGCTCGTCACCCAACCCATATTGTTTGCTCCAGATTTTGCCACGGAATTCATCCTGCAAACGGACGCGAGTGAGGTGGGTGCTGGGGTTGTTTTATCGCAAAGAATAGAAGGGGAAGAACACCCCATCGTTTTCCTAAGCAAAAAATTTTCTAAGGCGGAGCGAAACTACAGCACGGTGGAAAGGGAATTAGCTGCGATAATTTTTGGTCTAAAGCGATTAAAGCATTATTTAGACGGGCAAAAATTTATTATAGAAACCGACCACAACCCCTTAAGGTACCTAAACAAGATGGGGAGTACTAATCCTAGGTTACAAAGATGGGCGTTGAGTTTACAGCCGTTTAATTTTGAAATCAAACACAAACCTGGGAGGCTCCATGGAAACGCGGACGGCCTGAGTAGATTGGAATAAGTAGTTTGTAGATTTTTCTATTAATTATTATGTATATTTAAATTACTGTTTTATTTATATGTGTGTATGTGTATCTGTGTACATTTTTTTTTTGGAAATTTGATTCATGTATTATGTTATTTTTTTGATTGTTCTTAATACCGGGATTGCTGCCTGATCAATCTCATTGATGGGACGATCTTTATGTGTGTGAATTCTAAGAACTGAATCCAACTAGGACCAGAGCAGTCCCGTGAAATGGACTTTTAGGGGAGGAGTTGTGACATCTTCGATGGGAGTGAACCCCCATCTTCCAAGTCACAATAGGTTTTATGGTTTTACCAGCTGGTCAAGGACAAGTGCCTCACCCATCGATTGTCCCTGAATGTTTTACGATCAACCAGCTGTGGAATGACCGGTGCACGTGGCCATGGGGCCATTGTTTATGTCTGAACTCCGGGAATGAAGTTTGCAGACGGGTCGGCATAATAGTCTTAAGAGTTCGGCGCCCCATTGACAATAGGTGAAGCCTATCCTAAAAAATAACCATGTTGTCTGTTTCTAGTGTTATATGAAAGGGAATACTTTAAACAGGTGGCGTGATGGGCCAGTGTGTCCAGCTGCGGACAAAAGAACTATGGCGCCTTGGACCAGACAGCTCGGGTGTGTTTTTGGCGTGTTATGCGCCAATAGGACGAGGGAGGTCAAGAGAGACTTTGCTGACCGGCGAATAAGAAGTAGCGAGGGCGTGCGTGTTGTGGACACACCCTGTTGTTTAAAAAAGGGTTGTTTTTGAGGACACGAGGGAAGAAAAAGGAAGGAGACCGGAAAAAAAACCTAGAGAGAGAGAAAGAGAAAAAGACCGGAGAAAAGACAAAATCCCCGAGAGAGAGTGAAAAGACGAGGAACGCCGGTGGCGTTGAGCATGAGCATATGAACTGACCACACCGGCTTGGCATTTAATCTGGATTTATTTTACTTCATTTACAAATTGTTAGCAAATAAAGTTTGCTTTTATTTGTATATTAAGCTGTAAAGATTTGTTTATTGATGGATAGCTACTCACGACGTTACACATTCAATCACAATTTATTTGCAAGCGTGTCTATGCAAATTATTTGCAGTCTCATTTCATATTGTGTCTTATTTGCTTGCACCTTTTTTCCCCCTATGCATTGAGAAACACATTGTTCTGATTGGTATCAAACTTTTTAGAGCTGTGTGAAAAGTCTTGTGCATTATACATGAATTTATAACCCGAAACTAAGGAGCCATTCTTGGTTAATTTTAGATTTTAACTTCAAATATGTTGGATGCCAATAAGAGTTGTTCCCTCTCCTTAATTGGCAAAACAAATTTATCTTTTATTCTTTTATCATATTAAAATAAAAGTTGGAATCCTAATTTTGATTTAAAAAATAATTAAAATCAAATAATAATCTGGGAAGGGTTTAGTCGGGGCCTCCAACCTCTCGAGGGGACTTTTGTTTTTAGATGGCTATTTAAAGTCCTACCATGTTTCAAAGCACTATACATTTATAACCATCCAGGTCATCGCCAGGAAAAACTTCACGATTATTATTTAGAAAAGAATAGAATGCGTCAAAGAGAAAAGTTTCTTGAAAGACATAAGCAATGGTACAAGAGAATGTATTCATATTTAGAATAACCAATACTAAAAATCTTTATCGTATTTAACAAATAATTTTAAATAAAATTAACGAGTCAAAAAGAGGGGAGGAAAATCAAAATATTTCTCCCCTGTAGTTCACATTTTACCTTATAATTAAATTTTAAAAAATTACCAATTACCGTAAAATCCGGCATTCCACGCGCACTTTAGCACAAAAATACTAACGAAATTTTTGGGCACGTTATACGCCGCGTATAAAAAATGATAGCTTTAAAAATAAAAAAGAAATGAGCTCAAAAAATTAGACTTCTACTTAGATTGGAATACATTTTATTTAAAAGAGATGACATACTTATGAACTTAAAGGGGTTGTAGAGAGTTCTAGAAGTACACTACCTAAGATAAAAAAAAAAAAACTTAACTTTTTAAAAACCTAAGATAAAATACCTCTAATAAACCATTTCAAACATAAAGCATTGTATACGTACAATTCAAGTCCCTTCGTAAAAAGGGTACGCGTTATACCGCAAATATACCTAAAAATTAAAAAATGCAACTTGAGGTATAGACGAACGTTATACACCGGATTTTACGGTATTAAAACCTCTAATCCTTTTATCAAAAATAATACTCACTGCTCACTTTAGTGATTAATAAAGCTTGTTTTAGAGTAATTTTATAAATATTTTCAGTTAAAATAATATAAAAAAGATATAGTTCCCTCCAATTGTATATGTTGTACTCTTTTTAAAAACTGCAAACAACTGCTGATATTTATGTAAGAAACTAGTCCCAACTTTCCTAGGAATGTGAAGGGACTCAGACTACTTTTCCCCCCTTTTCACATATCCTCTTTTAACCCCCTACAAATTCTAAGAAAACTACATTTCTCCTTCAAAACCCACCAAACGAGTCATAAATCACCATTCGTCAATGGAACATACTGGGAAATTTCATGTATCCTTCCGAAAGAAGGTGGAATGACAAGTTTACTTACCTATTCTTGCCAAATGTGCACTGCTGACTTAATAATTACTCGTAAAAAATTAATTTAAACATTTTAAAGTATGCGCATTTGAAAGAGCATAAAAGGAAATTTTTCCTGTTTTTACTTCTTTTATCTGATAATTTAAAATATTTTTATGGTCGTTTTAATGTACTAGATATGAATTATCAGATCTTTAATTAATACTTAAAAGTACTTAGAAATTTTTTTAAGAAAATCGAAATAACGGAAAAATTTAATTTTTTTCGCTTTTTTAATTGCATTTTAAAGCAATACCCTATATGTAAATATACGAGAAAGAAACTCAATAGGATTAGCATTACGCTCCAGATTTCGTGGTGGCGTTTCAACGGGACCCTTAACACGGCTGCCGAAAACCCATTTCCCCTGCTTTTCAGAATAGACTCGTTCAAACGCAAAACTCCCATTGAAAGCTGTTTTGTATTTGAGATGCTAGTAGAGTTGTTTGAAACGTGGCTTACTTCAGACGAATAGATCAAATTTTAATTTTGTTTTACTTTACATACATACAATTTTTTGGTAAGTACATGAATTGATGTTTCATTTTTATAATAGTACTGATTTGTTAATATTTCCATTTACATTATATTAATTTATGTAGTTTTAATTGATTAAGAGCTTACTCTTTTTTCGCACGTGTTGATGTTAGGCCTATATGTTTTTTTAACGCGGATCAAATAATTTACCATATCAGTTAATTCCATAAAAACATTTGTTTTATGATGATGAAATTTCAATTTCTAGCAGGATAAAAGAAATTAACAGTTTCATTTATGTTAAAAATTACTTCCGGATCCGTATTTGTATAATAACAATATTCGCAAAAGAATTATTATAGAGCCATTACTATATTACTACATTATTAGAGGATTTTGTTGCATATATTTTCTGCAAATATTTCCTATTTTGTTTTTCTTTTTTATACATACAATCAGTGGCTCTCTGTTTAAAAGACATTGCACAGTAGTACTACCTTTATAAGTGTATTATATCAGTTTAAATATATATATTATTTTTTATTATGTCAAAATGTACTTTGTTTTGCTTCCTTTCAATAAATTAATAGTTTTTAGAGTCCGTATGTAAAAGGCGATCTATTTTTCAATGTGAGGATTAGGCGTGGCTGACTTCAGAACGAATCGTTCTGCTTACGGCATTTTTGACCTTTAAATTTGGTTGAAAAATTTCCCAAAAATGTTGTTTCAAAGAGAGTTTGTTTTCTTCAATGTTATCTTTATGAATATTTGAATTTTTCGACAAGCCCTTGCGTGCCACTTGTTAACCTCACCTGAATTAAAGTTGTGTTTTTTTAAAAAAAATGCAGATAGTAGCAGTTAAAACATACAATTCGTCATCATTTATTTTAAGTACTCAAAATCAAATAGCATAATGAAAACAATTTAATTTTATATAAGTTATGTTATTGAAGGAATATACGACATTTTTATAAGATACTCAACATGGACAAATATTTTCTGTTTGATGTTACTTAACCAAGTACTTAACATTACAGTCATAATACATAAATGGATGCATTTAATATCTGTTGCACTTTTCATTGTAAACGGATGAAGAGGTATGAGTTTTAATGGCTAAAACTAAATTATAGTGGTATGGATTAAATAATTTCAAATATTATTTTAAATATGTGAGAAAATTATTTTATCAGAATGATATTTGTGTTTCTTGCACAATTAAGAAAGGGGTGATTTCATCAATGATCAAAATTACTTAAGAATCTATATTTGAATATCGACTATATTCTGTAGAAGAATTATTAGGGTTTCATTAATATACTACTGAATTATTAGGAGGATATATAATCTATTTTGTGTAATTATTTTAACATATTCCCTTTCTTATTCACCCAATAAGAAGGTTGATATTGGAAAGGCAATAGGAATATATCGAGACTTGATTAATGTCATAGATATAATTGTATTCTCGAACAAACACGTTGTAAATTGTCCATAAATATATTTATGTTGTTTCTAATCCCCTTGGAGCAGGAAAGCCTGCAACAAGTACATTTGACCTTTCCGCGTAATAGTCTCACACACCAAGCCTTGCTCTTCATACAACTGGCTAAGGGAAATGCCCCAGCAGTCCAGAAGATGAGCAGGGAAAGCAAGGAGAGAGCAGGGACAAGTAAAGAATGACTTTACTCCCTGCACAAAAGTCATACTACGCGCAGGCGACCGCTTCTAAGGCGCGCCAAGGTCGCCTGATGAGCCCTGGAACTCCTGCACTGTATAGATAGGCCAGGACTCTTAGCTGCGTACCAGTGGTGAGCAGGAGGGTTTCGCCAAGTCAAATTCATTTTATTTCTTTGGAAGGAATGGATTTCCGTAAAGGTTAAGACAGTGGAACTGGGGTTAGGGAGATCACATCCTCTACCAGCTAGCTCATCAGCAGCTTCGTTCGCAGGCACACCCACATGTGATGGAATCCACTGGAGACATATTTGTTTCCTCTGACCAAGCCTAACTAATTTGAATAAAATATCTGGACCAGTACTGTCCATAATTTTTGGCCAATTTTTCAAATATTGGATGAAGCTTTTGATGTCTGTACGGATTCAGATACTGTCCTTATAATCGAGTTCACCACTAATAGCAATGAGTTCCGATCTAAATACGAAACAGTGGTCAGGATTCCTGATGCTGATTTTAACATCGTTCCCAGGAGTGTTACTAAAAATACCACGCCCTGCTCTACACGTATCCGAATGATTACCATATGTGTAAATAAATATATTTATTAAACAGGGGAAATATAACATTCAATTTGAATCATTCAAATTCTATTTAAAAATAATTTCTTTTTCTCAAGCTTTTTTATCAGCAAGTTAAAATTCTACATTAATGAAACATGGATAACAATAGTCTGACAAATAAAGTATGTGAAAATTTATCTTCGCTTAATAAGTGAAATTATGGAAACCGCATATTTAGATACATAGATGAGTTTAATTATTTTTACTAGTAAAAAATATTATATCTATAATTTTAATATTTATTCAGAATATTTGAACTTTAAAAAAAAGACCTATCTGGACACAAATAAGGCCGGTTTTCGGAATCTATTATTAACATGTAAAATAAATTTTAAAAAGTAATATTTTTTAATTTTCAAATATTGTTTTGATCATGATGAACTTGCTAGCTTGATAACAGTTTATAATTGCTGTACATGTGGTGCGTAGTATAGATAGTTAGTTATCGTTAATTTTTATTTTTAAAAGAAGTACATAGATTTTGCTTCGATTTTCTTACTTTATGTATAAGAAATTTAAGATAAATTGTTGAATTTAGGTCTAGTTTTCGAATTGTATCATATTGATACTATATGTCTATTTATATAATATTCGTTGACTTTACGGTAACTAAATAATAGCTTAATGTTCATTCGCACGTATTCATTCTTTTTCAGTGATGATTTCTAAATTCAATTTTTCTTGCAATTTTCTTTATAAATATCCTGCTGAACGGAATTTTATCATTACAATAAATTTTATTTTCCTTTTGATTAGTTGACTATTACATATTGATTTTTTATTCTTGTTTTTCGATTTCAGTATTCGAACTTCCCTGATTTGTAAGATATCAAATCAATCAATCAGTTATTTATTATTATTATTCCGTTCAAGAACTCTTAATTGAGCATTGCTTATGTTACATAAATTTTAGTATTCAAATGCTTACTAAACACCAAATAAATTTTGAAAAGTTTTGAAGGAATATATTACGCAGAAGAATTTCTAAAAGCAATAGACAGGGTGTTCCGAAACTGAACGGCAAACGTCATATTCTCCGCCACATCATTAGTTACTGTGATCACAAATTTCCAAATTTAAGTATTATTTTTTTCACCAACGGGGACTTAAACATTAGTGCTTTTAGTGATAGTCACAAGTAAATAAAAAAAAATTGCAAGGCTTATTTAAGTGTTATGTAGTTTGTTTGATTCGGTTTGGAGAAAAGCATTTCCACTAAATTTGACAATTCATAAAAATAATAATAAAAAAATGGAACATGCAAATAAAGTGTTTTATTCCAAAAGATGACCCATTCAGTTTAAATTCAAAAATATATAACATTTGCAACATTTTTATTCTTCAAAAAATATTTATTGCCAAATTTTTTAAATACATTGAGGTATTTGACTGCGGGAAGAAACCTGATATTAAAAAAAATTCTTATATAAATGCATAATTTTTATTCATATTTAGTTTTATCCGAATTAGATAATATAGATAAAATTATTTGGTTATTTTTTTTTAAAAAAAAATATTTAAATGGTTTTTTTTTAGCAAAAAAAGAAAATATTTTCAAAGCATTTTCTTTTTATCGACTCTTTTCAATTATATTTATTTCAAAAATTAATAAAATGCAATTTAATATTTTCCCTTTATATAGATAAGTCTTCTATATAGAGCATAAAGTAAGATTTTTGAGGAGTAAAAGGCATTTGAATCCACAATTGAATTTCTTCTACAGTGGCTGATTTAAACAACAGTAGCTTCGAAACAACACATTTCTCAATTTATTGGCGCCAAACAATTATGTCCAGGCAATGAATTTTATCCTGAAATCATTAATTTTTTTCCTCATTTATATATGAATTGAATTTTGAGCAAAATACTTGTAAACTTCATGTGGTGTAAAACATTTGTAGTTTTTATTTCATTTAACACATTAAATGGTGCTTAAAAGTTACTTGATTTCCTCCCCCATGCCATTCAGGTTCAGGGATCAGCATCATCGCAAAATAATACAAATTTTTATTTTTGCGTCTTCCTAACGGGCGAAATTAATTAAACTGTGAATACAAAGTTGTATCGTACCGTCAAGAGAAGAGAAAAAAATATGTGAATCACATCTAAAGTGGCGGGCCAAAAATATCCTGTTACAGCTTTGAGTGATACTGCACATTCATGATTCGTAGACTGATATTAATATCTGAGAAAACAAAATCGTAATTGTGAAATAAATGCATAATATCTTGATATTTTTTTTAAATTGGTGAGTTTGTTATTCACACTATGTTTGCATATCATACTTTAGGGTTCAAAATATTTTTTATATTATTTATATATATATATACTCATAAATAATAACCCATAATAATGAATGAGATTAAGTTTAAAGAACATAAAAAAAAATCAGTTGATAATACTTTGGTTGTGTTTCACTATTTATATGATGAAAAGAATATAGTGGCACAATGTAAAAAATTATCTAGTATTATTAAACTGAATGGATGAAGTACAAACGGGGACTCCATACACATTTAAAAACGAAATATGGTACAAGATTGTTAAAACAGAAAGAATCTAATTGCAATGAAGATACAAATTTTAGCACACTTTCTAAGCGCAAGCCATCGGACATTTTAGAATATTATTTAAAAAAAAATAATTCGGATGAAATTATTGGACAAAATAACGTTTCAGGCTTAATGACATGGCAATTGATGCATGGTTTTTTAAAAATTGCATTTCCAAATATTGTACTAGTATCACAGACTGAATAGCAATATTTACACATTTTTGTGGTTTAAATAAATAAGATTTATTAATATTTAAATAATAAGATTCCTTTACTTTTTTGTGTGTGTTCCTTATATGCTGTTATAATTTATAAGTTACAAATTATTTTGTGTGATATTTACTCTCTGTAGTAAAACTGACAAATATGAAACAAAGAAACACCAGCGTTTTCGTGCTTTTCCTAAAACTTCTAATACCGGTATTATAACCGGTATCCCGGTAAATTAAGATCTAAAAAATATCAAATACCGGGATTGAACTTTGGTTCGATATTGCAATCCCTAATACTTAGAAATATCCATCTGACGGACGGTGATAGATAACGAAAATCGCACATATCGGAGTTGAAAAAAATCGCCAAGCCCCACCACGTGATCCTCTAACTGGGTAGACCAACTGACGAAGTCAAGGCAGACCACCCCAAAAATTTCACCACAGCGTTATTTACAAGCAAAAAAGAAAATCATACCCGTCAGAGAAACGGATCTTCCAGCCAGAAAGTTAAACATCATTGAGTGCGGTCAGTACTGGGGAGGGTGACCACCTGAATTCTATTATATAGAAATAATCTTCACCGTGAAAGTTAACAAAACTCCTAGTAAGCGAATTATACTTGACCTTTTCACTATAAATTCGCTACAGAAAATTAAAAGAATAATTAACTAAATTATGTGCCATAAAATCAATAAGTTGTGTTGAGATAAACATAGCAAAAGCGCCGTAAAATTCCCTCAGACAGAGAGAAACTGTTCAGTACATTTATTGCAATTCAAGCTAATAGAAATAGCCTTTAGATTAAAAAAAAATATTGATTTATGCACTTGCATAATACGGACTAAAATTAACATGGCACATTTTCTATCGTTGAACCTTTCATATTCCATCTGGTCAAATATTTAAATATAATAAGTATTGCGGTTATTTTACGAAATGCTTTATTATCTGTCAAAAGTGAGTGTGTAAGTATACTTTATTAGAAAACATCTATAATTTTAGTTGAATTTAATAAAAATTATTTTTAAGCGTAAAACATAATATGCGACGCAACTAAAGACAAATATTTGTTCCTCATCAAAGATCCTTTTTATTTTGTTTTGTTAGTAATGTAATTAAAAATTTTAGTTTGGTTATTTTTTTTAAAAAAAAAGATTATTTTTGTGTAGGATAGCTGATGAGGGACTCTGAGTATATTATTATATCAGTATTTTAAGCGTTTACTGACAAAGTTGGTCTGAATATTGCAAAATGAATTGATAAAGATAAAAAGGGTGTTTACTGTCTGGACTTACGTACGACAACACACTCTCCGGCAAGAACCATGGGAATTAAAATAATATCTATAGCAGTAGCGTACATAGGAATTTTTTAAGAAAAAGGGGGGGGGATCGAAAGTTTACCATTCTTGTATCATGAATATTTTAATTTTGTTAATTTTCAGGAACAAAACACAGTAAAAACTAATTATTGAATAAAAATTAGCATTAAGTAATAAATTTAATCATTAATAACAAATACTTAAATTTTACGTACTATATACTTAGAATTATAATCAATCGGAAAAAAAAAAAAAAATCTAAGGACTATGGGGGGGGTCTGGACCCCAGGATCCCCCTTGTGTGCGCCACTGATCTATAGTAAAGATAGAATTTGAATTCTCCGTTGAAAATTGTTTGTATTTTCAATAAAGTTTAAAAATGTAACAAATGTAGGAAAGACGTAAAAAAGAAAAGCGGCATTAGAAGAAATCGATGAATCACTAAATGAATCTTTTAAAGTCGTTGAACTAAAAGAAATTCTTTTAAAATCTTCAAAGTTCGTAAAAGATAAGGAATTTGTGTTTTACATTGTAAAAATGAAGATGATTTCCATAGGTTACGCTTGCAACAACAAACGAATCTATTAAAATATTTGCAAGTATTACGTTGTTGTGAATACGTTGTTTTCGTCTTTCAATAAATAAACCGTTTAAAGGTTTACAAATAATTAGTTTCATTCCTAGTACTTAAAGAATTCACAAATATGAAGTTGCAACTAATATTTTTTATGAGTAAAGACATAGGAATATATAAATATATCATTTGACAATATTAATATCCTCTTGTTTTTATTAAGCGAAATAATCCATTATAAAATATAAATGTGAGTATTTGTAACTATATCAAAAATTTCAATAAGAAAATTATTAGTTTTTTATTCTATTATGTTATAATAAGCACACACACTTTTTTTTCCTACCATGATAATTTTTTTGGACAACGATAGTAAAATACTTAAGTAATAAGATTACAAATTTCAAAAACGTGTTTACAATATTAATTTTTTTGGAATAAATAGGAATATTGTCCTTAAAGGTTCACAATTTTTGAAGGGAAACTTCTTAGCGTTCGAGAGTGAATGAGAAATTTTCCTAGTTTTGCGTAACAGTGAAAAAGCGAACGGAAGTGAATCGTCACCATGATGACAGGAGAGCGAGTTGAGAGGAAAAAGGGGAGCGAGGACGCAACGTGAATTGCGTTATATCCGTGTAAAAGTTGGATGACTGCTCACCTCCGATTGATCAACTGGTCAATCTTCCTATTGGGGTTCTATCCCCCCAGACCCGGGAACATCTATCAACGGTTGAAAGAAATGCAGTGACATTACGGTGTAGACAAAATAGCTCTCGCAGTAAAAAAGGGTGCAAATTTTTAAATATCTTCTTAGATTGTTTGCTACATGGGGTGATGTTTTCGGCGTCTAATTTGCTTTTTTCACTTTTATTTGCGTTGACTTATATTAATTCTATTCAGAATGCCTGAATCAAATGCACAAAGAGGAAAAGTGTTTCGTGAAAGAAAGAAAAAAGAGAAACTAGCAGCAGCAAATCCAGTCGAAAAAGTGACAAGAAAATAAAAAAAAAAAATCCCAGAAAAATTGTGCAAATTCATCAAGTGCTACTGCGGAATCTCCTTCAGAGTACATGAGAGAATATCGAGTACGGAAAAAAACACTGCAAAATACACTCTTATTGCTCAGTGTAAGGGATAGGAATGCTATTGGGACTCTTCTAATGCTGTGTTTCGCAAACTGTGGGGCGCGTCCCTTTAGGGGGGCGTGATAACAGTACAAGGAGTGGGTAGGAATATCAAAAAGTCGAGAGTAAAAAATTATTTTAAAAAGTTATCAAAATTTACTAAAAGGAAGCAAAACAAAATAAATTCTGACATAAGAAAAATACCCGTTGCACTCTAATTGTTATCTGTTCCAATTTAAAAATTAGAAAATAAAAGTAACATAATACTTTTCTTATTACTTAAGAGTATATATAATTTACTTAAAATATCAAGTACTTAAAAATAACTTACTTAAAATATCTATTATATGAAAGTAACATATAAAAAGTTTAATAGTTATCTTGATAATTTGACTGGTTTATAATTAAGATAGTTTTGTTGTTTTAGCGTCAAAGTACATTATTATTGCATTCATTACATTGCATTGTATGGGGAGAGGCGCGATGAAAATTAGGATTGAAAATTGGGTCGCAAGTATTGAAACTTTGAGAAGCACTGTTCTAAAGACTGCACAGATTAATAAGGACTTAGTGAACCCCCCTGTTTCATTAACTACAGAGCCCTTAACAATTCTAATGCGTGTTGGAACGGATACATGTAAATCAATAATAAGTTCTATCTTATGTTACAAAGATTATGATTCCCATAAAAATGCTCAAAAACAATTTCAAAAGCGATTCATTGAAAATCGTTCAAACAAAAAATATTTCACAAAATATTTTACCTGTCATTGATTTAGAAGACCCATTAAAGCATGCTACAATTGCCGAGAAACTATAAATAGGAAAAGTATACAACACTTATCAAAATATAATGGTATTGTATACCCAGAAATTCTAGGACATATTTCTACTTTGAATTTGGTATCAGAAAGACTCATTTCGCCACGAATACCTTTCACGAAAATTAGGCGATTGAGGCATGTGTTCGGTCAATATGGAATATTAGGATAAGTAAACAATGTTCCAACGTCGCCAATAAAATTTCACTTCTATCGCGTTACTTTCCACGCACCATTTTTTCACCAAATTAATTTAAATTTATTTTTATAAGGGAAATTATTAGTTTACTATGAGGAACTATTAAATACCTTACGTAAACTTATTTTAGAAAAATACAATATATAGAGTTTTATAATAGTTTATCTATATTAAAAGTTAAATATTATTTTACAGTTTAATTAATTCTGACAAACTAAATTAGAACATGAAATTTGTGTTGTCTTATTTTTTCAACATTTTAAAATATCCTAATCGTTCCTTTAAAACTGTTTATTTTTGGGGAGGGGGGAATTTTTGGTTTTTTTTTTAATACGCAGAACTAACTCACTTCGCAAAATCAATAAATCTCTGCCATGACTATGAGTAAATGGTACTTGTGCACCCCCAAGAAGGTGCATATCTTCTACCAGTTATGCAACATTTAAACTAAAAACCCTTCTACACGCCCTATTGTTATCGCATTTCCCCTTTGACTGAACATAAAGATTTCATTGGAAGGATTGCTGAAGAAAGATTTTTATCGCCTACTTTGGAAACCTTTAGACAAATATTTACGCCAATGTCCTTACAGAAGCCCATGTCATCTTAGAAGCATGTCATTTCTAACTCTGCTTTAGTAAAGTGTACTCCTGAACCCTCAAGATTCTTGGTTTTACTTTATATAAACGAAATTTATTGTTAGTAAATGAATTCATTTTTTCTCTTCTTAATTAAAACTTTTTGCTATACTGTTTTCATTTATATTACATTCTTTTATGTAAGTTTAATTTACATCTTGATGCTTGTTTACACGTGCAAATTTTAGGCCTAAAAGTTTTTTAACCAATATGTTCATATTCTTCAATTTCTCTTGTACTGCTATGTATACATTTTCCATTGAAAGGATGGTTAAATTGACATTTTAAGGCAAAGTTTAACTGGGTCTGGGTCCAGAGATTCCTCACATTTCAAACTAGGCCTCAATAAGATCACGAATCGAATAAATAAACGGTCAAATGTTTTTTTTTTCGTTTTTATTCTACGAAGAACTGGGTATATCTATCAATATCTAAAATGCCTACATGTAATGAACGTCTTCCATGTATAGGCCTAGGCCTACCACCATTTAACACTCATTCAGTCAAAAAGCGGAAGTTGGTCGAGGTGGTTTGCTCAATTGTATGTCATACAAATTATTTGTTCGAGTTATTGTTCGTACGAGTATTTGACAACGAATGCTATGTACCGTATATTTTTAAGAGTGACAAGTGGGGCCTGCATTTGTGTAAGGGCCCAGGGCCTCAAGAAATCTTAAGATGTCCCTGGATGGTTATACAGTATCTTATGCCTTACTTACTTATCTTACTTCTCTGCCTTAATGCAATGCCTTACAAAACGCTTAATTTTTCATTTTGATTAATTGATTTCTGATATGCATCGGTTTCTTGCTGTTAGTTCTAGATTTCAGAATTAAGCATTACGGTTTTAAATGATATATTTAAAATCTGTTATGGTATTATATATTTCATTTATTTTATATACATTTTAATACGAGATGTTAATTTATTTTGCTTTAATTATTTAATTTTGCATGATTTTATGTATATATATATATATTATATTTTTCTCTCATTCATATATATATAAGTGAGCCTGTGTATAAGAATTATGACGTAATATATTTAATATTATTTTAAAAATATTTAACTGATATCGAGTTCTATATTTAATACATACCAGTCAGACAATAAGATAACGAAGTCAGTAAAACGCACAGGAATTTTTGAAAGGGTCGGGTGGGGAGGATCCAAGGCCGAAGGTCCACCATTCTCGTATCATTCCCCGATATGGGAATGATACGAGAATGTAAAACATGTTCTTTTAGTTTTGTCGATTGGAGGGAGCAAAAAACAGTAAATATTAAATTATTGATAAATAATTTATTTAATTAATAAAATTAATGAGTAGTAACAAATACCCGCGCGCGAGATTGAATTTTACGTAATATATACATAGGATTATAATTAGTCGAAAAAAAATCAAGGGCTGTTGTGGGGGTGGACTCTGAGACACCACCTTGTGTGCGTCACTGAACGAAGGTGATGCATTAAGTAAAACATGTATATTAATGGCTAAGAAATGGAGTCGATAAGTAATAAGGAAAAAATCTAAAAAAATCAAAATGATTAGACAGTATGCAAATTCATTTACAGAAAAATAGCATACAAATGTATAACTTTATATATAAATTTATTACGTGGCTACATAGAGGAAAAATTACCGTAAAAATGTAATTGCATGCATTTTGCGCTAAAATCTGTCGGACAATATATATTTGAAGGAAATTTATGAATTTTTTTTCTTTATTTTTAGTGCATTGCACGTAATTGCACACAATTATATACATGGACAATATATTTCTGCTTCAATCAATTACAACTTTCTCCTTTTTTCTCAAGAAATTTTCCAATTTATACTAAACTAAACTGGAAATCAATAATTTGCAATTCAAATGTTTCACTTTCCACTCAATCGAATTGGAAAAGTTTCTGCTTATTAAATGAAGTCACATCAGTATACATGAAAAACTTGAGCGTTTCCGATAATTCTATGAACCGAAAAAAACCTCGCGGAAACTGCGATCGATCACTCGCGTTTGTTGGTAATATTTCATGTTGAACTTTATTATTTTGAATAAAAATGCAATCCGTTTTGATCAGTGGCCTGCCAAAAAATTTGGTCACGTGCCATTGGTTCACCAACCCTTATATAGTCTCTGATTAAATTGAAAATATATTAATCGCAATATATATATATATATATATAAAGCTTGCACAGAGGTGGCCAAACGAAATGACCCTAGATAAATTTCGGAAAAAAATTATAATCTCACGGGTCACATTAAAAAAAATATGTACTTTTATATCAGATTTGGACCCATCCAAAACATTAATTGGAGTAAAAAATTTAAAACAGAATGAATTATTTTTTTTTATGTGTACAAGCATACTTAAGCAAATAAACAACTCAGTGGAACAACAGCCTATAAGGGCCATGGCCAACTGCGCCCGTCTCCGTTAACGTGACTTGGGAAATGAGATACATGAAAAGATGTGCCGGTCAGGTGACCAGTCTGATGCGAAACACTTATTTTTTAGATTCTAAACCCACGCACACTTGATACTCATTTTATTGTTCAACTGAAGGGATGAAATGCTGTGTCACCCTTTCTCAGCTGGGGTTTGGAATTTCGAACATGTGTCATGGAAGCACGGTATGCTACTACTCGACCACTTGGCTTCACAAACATAGATAATATAATTATATATAATGATATTATCAAATATTATTTCATTTATTTACTCAGTGAAATACTTGTTTCTCAGATCCTTCTCTTAGTTTTTGAAAATCGATCTCAATACATGTGTTTGGACATCGTTATTGATAGTGATGGTTTTCGTCCGTTAAGTTTCTGCACGATTTATGTTTAATAATTTTAATTTTTGACAAAAACGATTTGAAGGTGTAAGTCGGTGCTTCTCAAACTTTCTAGACTTGCGACCGAATTTTCAACCATAATTTTTCTCGTGCCTCCATCCATATAATATCAATGTATTGCATTCAAAATTAATATACTTTAACGTAAAGGTACAAGGCTACTCTAATTATAAACCTTACAAATTATCAAGATAAATGATAAATTAGTATATAACTTTAAGACATGTCCATAGAATTTACTGGTAATTATTAAACCTGCTCTTAACTTAGTACTGTTAAATGAATTATGAAACACACTGTGCAGTGCTGAGACATGTATAAGTGTACTATATCAATATAAATGTGTATTTTATTTTAATTATGTTAGAATGTATTTTTTTTTTGCTTCATTACAGTAAAATAATAATTTTTTTAGAAACAATAAACTTTTATTTTCGACTTTTCCATAACATCGTGCCCCCTTATAGAGTTATCATGCCCCCCTAGGGGAGGTGCGCCCCACAGTATGAGAAACACTGGTGTAAGTTGATCCAAAGGCACTAACAACTTTTTATGCCAGTTCTCTGAAATTGGAAAAATGTTTAAATGCTGCAGTGTGATGCCATCCACTTCTATGTACGTATATAATCAGAGGCAACTTGATAAAATAGAAACAGTTATTACACACACTTATTTGTTACAAAACATTACACTAAAAACAGAAACAATGCACAAAATAATCGTGTTTTGTAAAGTTGTGATGAATCTCAAATGCCGCAAAATCATTCAAAGAGGGCCACTTATCAGCTTCCCCTTTTTAAGAACCTGATTACTATGTCAACTTTCTATTAGTTTCAGAGTTGTTATACGGGTGGCACTCTCGTAAGTATAGTTATCTGTTAAACTTTTTCGAAAGCAGTACAAGTGTTTCTTGCTTCGACTTTTTCTTATTTTATATGTAAGAAATTTTAGGTAAGTACTTAGTTTTAGTCTCATCTTTTGAATTGTATCATTTTGCTGCTATATGCCCATCGATATAATATTAATTAATGTTAGTGTATTTATTAATAAGCTTACTGTTTATTCACACGTGCATACTTTAGGCCTAATAGTTTTTCAATCATCAATTATATTCAATTTTGTTTCGCAATGTTCATAAATTTTCTGCTGAAGGTAAAAAAAAATAATAGTTTTCCATTTTTGTAAATTGCCTTTTCTTCATATGTACATTAATCTTTTGTCCTTGCTGCTCCATTTAGGTGCCTAAACTTTCTCAGATTTGTAGGATATCTAATTTTTCATCATTTATTTATTGTAAATAATTGATAAAATTATCTAACTCTGTACGAACTTTTCAAGTCCTACTTGTTGTTCATACTCTCTACCTAAGTATATATATATATATATATATATATATATATATCATTTCTTCAGTCATAAATAAAATACTTTTTATTCATCCACTCAGGTTCAAATACATTTCTTTTAACTCATAGTGGATGGCATTTGATATTAATAAAGTTTTTTTCAATTATCAAATCATTAATTAATCATCAAATATTAACAAAAAAATTAATAGTCCAACATCATATATAAAAAGGAAAAACCCTCATTTTGTCACTAGCACAATGGGTAGCGCGTTTAACTCGGGATCCAGAGGTCGTGAGTTCAAATCCCACTTGGGGGAGGGACTAATTTCGAAGAATGTGATTTCTTTTCTAATAAAATTTTATTGGAATAATTAAATTTAATTAATGAATAAATAACAACAAACACAAATAATAGTCCATCATCAAAGAAAAATGGAAAATCAATTTCTGTTTTGTTGATTAATATTGTTGCTGTTACTGTTACTGATGCCACCTGATCAGCAAAGGCCAGATCGAGGCCCAGGATATTCATGGCAAAGGGCTCAATGACGCCTGTCGTTAGCCGTAGTTTTGAGCACCATACAGGTGATGGTACGATTTGGCTCGGTTCCTCAACCAATTTAGAGGAAGAACACTCTGAGGGTGGTCAGGAGGCCTCCCACCTCTTTACCTCTTCCACCAACCCCACGAGAGGTCATGCGGCACAACGGCTATGTAGAGTACCCCCATGCCGCAAAGGCACTATACATTTACAAACATCCATGTCTTCTCCGAGATTCGAACCCAGTCCCTATGGCACTACAGCAGTGCTTCTCAAACTTTCAATACTGGCGCCCCCCATATCAATCACAATTTTTATCGCGCCCCCTCTTATACATTAATAATGTACTGAATGCAATAATAATGCACTTTTTTTTACGCTAAAGCAATAATCTTTATTATATACCGTACAAATTCATGACATAAGTATTAAATTTTGTATATGTTGCTTTTAAGCAAAAAAAATATTAAGTAATATGATAATTATTATGTTATTTTTTCTTTCTCTAATTTTTAAATTGGAACATGTTGCAAAATGCGGTGGCTGCTTAGAAGATAAAATATAGATATCAGCTTTTTTTAGAAAGAACTCAGTGGGTCAATTTCTAATCATAAGCATTCCTTTGCAAAATTTGCTGTGTAAGACAACCCCATGGAAGTCGCTAATACTTATTAAACTTGTTCTTAATTTAGCATTAATTAATTAGTTATAAAACACTCTGTGCAGCACTGATACATTAAAAGTATACAGGCTGAAGTACCCGCTCTTTGCACGAGTTCATTTATAAGAAAATAAAACATTATTGATATAATCGCTGAATTTTAAGGAGAGTAAAGCCAAATGCGCAACAATGTTTACAAAAATGTAAAATGATTTTTTTTAAATCGTTGCTCAAATTATAAGTAGTTTTAAGTGAACTGTAATTTTAAGCCTCACAGAATTAGCATTTAAAATTGATGTTGAATAATGAACAATAATATAAAATTCCGATGAAAAATAATTGTATTATTTTTAATTTTTAAAGTGAAAAGACTTCAACATGTTTTAAACCTGGAGCAAGCACGCACTCGATACTAATGGTCGAGTGGGGTTATTGAGCCACCCCAATCTTTTTTTTTATATTTATTTTTATAGTACACAATAAAAATCGTAATTCCAGTGAATAATTTAATTAAGAGAAAATATACTCACCTACTTTCAAGAACACAGAAAATATTTCGGAAAAAAAGTTATCACACCGGAAACTCAGTCGAAACAAGTACCTTAAGATTGTAAAAAAACTTTTGTCACTTCCAAAAAAGAGGGGGAGATATGTGACAAATATATTTTAGTTCACACGTTAAGACTGTCAAACAGGAGGATAGTGTGTGTCAGAGCCATTGGTAACAATTAAACCGTTTTGCCAGAATTACCAATTTCGTGCACTCTGTGCTCGGCATGACAGCTGCGGAATAAAAGGGTATTCATTACAATATGGATGTTCAAAAAAAATTATGTAAAACGTTTTTCATTATGCTTTGTATATGTTTGGGAATAACTCATAGAAATAAATCTTGGCCAAGTAATCCTTCAAAGAGCTCTCTGTGCTTTTCCAAAAATCATAAAAATATTTTACAAGGAAAAAATCGCAGCAGAAATAGTTTATTTGCAACTTCCCTAAATGAAAAAACAAATACATAAGAGCAGCGACGTAACTAACCGTACAAGTAAGTTCAAAGGTCAAACCGCAGCAACTACATTCTGCTGCCTACAGCTGATGACAATAATATAACAGTAATGAATATTTTATCTTCCTAAAATTTTTTTTTCGATTATTTGTCTGGGTTTTGTTTTTACTCATTTTGGCTTGAAAAGAAACCGTAATAAAAGTAGAAGCTTTAATTTTTTATGACGTAATATCGCAGATATATAAATTATATCAGTGTAAATGTGTATTTTTTTATTATGTCAGAAAGTATTTTGTTTTACTTCTTATTCCAGTAAAAAAAATATTTCAATCTTTTATTTTCGATATGCACGCGCCCCCCAGGGGGTCGCGCCCCACAGTTTGAGAAACACTGCACTACAATCATCTACGCTAATTTAATATTGCGATTTTGTCATATGTATATACATATATTTATTTATATTAATTGTAATTATTTAATGACAGTGACTTAAATAAAACTTTTTTTTTGTTTGTTGAACTAAATAAGTAGGAATTGACTTTAACTTTCTTTTCTACTACTTATTTATTATATAGTTTTTAGTATACAAATATTTAAAAAAATACAAACAAATTTTTAAAAAGAATTTGAGGAATATAGTATGCAGATGAACTCTAAACAGCGGTACGCAATTTGTTCCTATATTGTGGGCTGAAAGGAGGAAAGTCATTTCAATTCTGGGAAAAATCAAAATAAATTTCAACATCCCCTATTTTAAGTAATGACTAGAATATTTTTGACAAAATGGGAAAAACTGACTTTGTATTTTTTTTTCATTAGTTTATGTGAAATCAAATTTTATAATTTTACTATTAATTTTTCAGTAACTGAATGTTACGCACTAGATCTATTAATAATAGTCACAAATCCAGCAAAACAACTATGCTGGTTTGGTTAAAAGTATTATAGTTATGTTTGATCGTGTATGAGAAAATGATACCACTTAACTTTGACACTTCTTAAGGTATCCGAAGACGTTGATAATGACAAAATTCGGTCAAGATAGATATTTTTGTTTTTTATTTTATTGAATAGAGCTTTTTTAGCTTTACAACTCATGCTTTCCTTTGTTTCTAGACTTCACAGAAAAGCCAAGTTACAATCAATTTTATAAAGTTAGGAAAAACCAGAAGTGGGCCTTTGATCTATCAGAAACAGGCATTTAAATTGCTTAAAATCTATCATGGCGAGTCTGATAACTCAAAATGTTACAAATGCATTTCTATAAAACATTTTGAAACTGATATTTTTGTTATTTTCTAGGGAATGTACTAAAAAATTTGTTATTGCATGAATCAGTAGTGCACACAGGAATTTTTCAAGGGGGAGTTCGAAAGTTCACCATTCTTGTATCATGCTTCTTTTGATTTTATCGATTTTCGGGAACAAAACACAGTAAAAAACTAATTTTTGAATAAATAATTAGCATTAATTAATAAAATTAATCATTAATAACAAGTAATTAATTAAATTTTACGTACTATATACTTGGATTTATAATCAATTGGAAAAAAATCAAGGGCTTTGGGGGGATCTGGACACACAGGACCCCCCACTTGTGTGCGCCACTGGCATGAATACTTTTTGAGTTATGGCTTGCTAGTAGAACTCAATTGATTTAGCCCTTTATCTACCGAAGGTACCTATATGTGCCACTCGCTTTAAAATTATATAGAATAACCATTCTTAAGAATGCTCTTACGATACTAATTAGAAATATTCTTTTAAGACCACTCTTCCAAGATGTATGGATAAATTTCTCAATGTTGAGTATTTATTTATGTCTCTTAATTTTCAATGTAGTGATTCAAAAATAAATTACTGCATGAAAAAAACTAGTAAATCATAATGCGGTAGATAAAGGGTTAATAACTGATGTCTTTTGTAAAACACTATTTCTGCTTTTATGTATTAAAATTTGAGTTAACCTAATTTTAAATTATATATTTTATAGGTTAACAAAATTCACAACTGAATATTTTTCCTACATATAGCTATTTCTTCTGAAGAAAACGTGAATAAGAATTCCTGAAGAATAAAAGGCACGGATTTCAAAGTTGAGTTTCGACCATAGCGGCTGGTGTACAACATATTTGCTACTTTGTGACTTAAGACTATGTCCAGGTATTAAATTTATGATAAATTCATCTATTATTTTGTTTATATATATATGAATTTAATTTTGAGCAAAATATAATGCAATTTCCATGACGTTTTTTCTTTTAAAAATGTATTCCTAGTTCGAATCTTCCAAATTATTCATCACATGGTTATTATTTATGTGTTTAAGGGGATTTGGAAAACTCTCTCTCTATATATATACTGACAATGTTGAATTGGCTTTTTTCGATGTACCTTTTCTCAAAATCTGTTTTATGTATATGCTTGAAATTTGTCATACTATTAAAGTACACTTCTCTCATTATACTAAATTGATCTTTTAGTTAATTTTGAATTTTTTAATAAATTATGAAATATTTTATCAAACATTGCGAAATTCGACCCATTTTTTTACTTAAAAATTTTGTAAAAATTAAATTTTTGATTTTCTTACAAAAAGCTCATTTTAGTACATATTAGACATCATTATAAATAATGCATAAAAAATTTGCATACCTGTGAACAGTAGTTTATCAGAAAAGGTACATCGCATATTAAAATTTACATTTTGAGATAAATTGATTTTAATGTATACAGTGAGACTTCTAATCGGCTAGGAAATAAAAAAATAAAAGGCTCAATTTAAAATAAAAGATACATGTTTTGGTTTATATCAGTCGTTACACTTTTAAGCACAAACAAATTAATTTGTTTACAATTTTCGCCATTAAAATGAGCGTGGCTCAAATTCAACGATTATTTAAAAATATTTTTAAGTGCTTCTAAATACCCTAGAGGTTAAAGTAAGGTATTTTTAGAAAGGCTAAAATCTATACAATTTGAAAATGTAAAATTCTCAAATTGTCAAAAAAATAAAATTTTAGCTCAACACCCCTTAACAGTACTTCAGATAAGAAAATATTTCATTTAACTCCTTATTGACAGTTAAATATTACGTGAATCGCTCTCCATTCCCAACATTTCTCACACAGGTACGTGTATGTGATATTTTTTATAGGGGGGTAATGGAAAAACATTTATAAGAAAAAATCTTTCTCCGAGATAAGTAAGTCCTTCACAATCAATGTCAACCCCATTGTATCGCATTCCAACACCTACGCAATACTATAACTGATATCAGTTGATACAAAGAAAACCTCTTATTTATAAATCTTTTATTATTAAAAACACACACACACAAGGAAAATAAAACTTTAATAATTATTTACAAAATTTTAGTTTCAAAAAATATACTTGTACTATGGCCGTGCAAAAACTGATCCATCAAAGATTTTAAAGAAAAACATGCACGATTTCCTTAATAATAGTTGTTTGTGTTAAATAAAAATAAATATTGTTAAAGTTTTAGTATAAGTAAAACTTACATCAAATTTTCAGATAAAATACATGGAATAACCTTCACATTAATGTATAAAATACAAGAATAACTAATCCAGCAATTACAATTCTAGCTTACAATTCTAGCGTAGAGAGCATAGTATAAACGAAAATGGCTTTACTTCAACAAACAGTTATTTTTCTTTTTTAGCATTCTCTTATTAACTTCACTTGTATGTAACGGAATCTTTAAACTCAACTTTTACCCGTTTTAAAATTTCAGATTAATTCAAAATTTTGCTCACTTGTCAAGGACTGATGAAGATACAATAATTTAATAATTTTGTTTCCTGTTTTTTTCCTGGTCAGGATCATCAAAAATAACGATTTCCTATTTTGAGATGCCATCCCAAATCGGGCGACTAATTGTAGTTCACATTTCCTGATTTGGAGACTAAAAGATTAACTAAAAAAGCATGCTTTTTCAGTTTTCTTAAAATATACTTTCTTATCACAATACTTGTTGCTGTTGTCACTAATTCAAAATGTCGAACTATGTCAGATTGAGGCCTACAAAATTAGTTGCGGCAAAAAGTTAGGTGTAAGCCAGTCATTAGCCGTAGCTTTGACGACCATACAGGTGACAGTACGATTTAGCTCAGTTCCACACAGATTTAGAGGAAGAATTCCATGGGACGTTGCTAGGGACCTTCAACCGACTTCAGGAGAAGAATTGCTGCTCGATGGCTCTTTAAGATTACCCCCATGCAGCACAGGCTTTATACATTTTCACATATCCATGCTTTTTCCGGGACACGAACCCAGGTCCTACGGCACAACATTCAGCTTCGTTAACCATTGTGCAGGGTGGGTGCAAACTTAAGACACTTAAATGAACTTTATTTCGTGAAAAGTGTAAACTTAATTTGGTTGCGAATGTGCTTAGGGTGTTCTCTGCATTAATAATAAAAATCCTCATGAATTTTCAGCATATGTTACAAAAGCTACATCCGTTTTCTAAGATGCTAGAGCAGTGGTCTTCAAACTGTGTTTCATGGAACCCTGGAGTTTTACAAGGCATACTCAGATGTTCCACAAGCCGCAATAAAAATATTGAGTGGAAATAAATATGTGTTTTAAATTGGTTTACTTTTTTTATGAAGTTTGCATAGTTATATGTATCTAAAGCTCATACCCCTCCCCTATTCTCTCATTAAAAGTTAAAATTTTATTCATATATAATTTTTATTTCGAAACACTTTAAACTTTTATTGCAATATAAGAAAAGAATATTACATTTTACGTTTATATAGATACTTCCACCTAGATTAGGAATATTTTATTGCTTACTATTTTGATTCCACGAGATGATTTTATATTCTTTAGTTAGCACAATGTCTTGCAAAACAAAATAGTATTTTAATGGAAAATGCACCTTTTTGCATTTGTCGAAAATACACCTATAACGAAGGAGAAGAAACAACTTATCACCATATCAACAGATTCGATGTTAAAATCCAAATTTAAGCAAAAATTGCTTCTAAATTTTAGGTTGCAAATTCATGCAAAATACACGGTATTTTTAACACTGCTATAAACATTTTAATGCCCTTGAGAATATTGTGTTTAAGTTAAACATATCTCTCAATCTATAAATGGCCACAAAAACCAAGTATAAAAACAAATTAAACTTAGAATATGTAATGCAATTGCATTTAATCTCCTTTAACCAAGACTTTTTTTTCGACTATTAGTGAGGAAAAAAGCAAGCACATATCGCAGTTGCTAAATATAACGCATGGATAGGTGACATATAGGCATGGTGAGGTAATAAAATAAATGCAATACTTTTTGAATTACCTTTACATAAAGCGTCTATAACATGTTTATATACTTTATATTATTTTGAGATACATTCTTCGAAGTATGTGTATGGAATGGGGTTCCACGAAAGCACCTTCAAGTTCTAGGTGTTCCCTGAGTTGAAAAGTTTGACGACCACTGCGCGCGCTAGAGTATTAAGTATTTCCTTTAGATAATTCTGTATTCAATACATTCTGTATTCTAATGTGTGCGATTTTCCCTTTCTAGTTATATGTATGGATCAAAACTAATAGAAGCTAAAATTTAAAGCTACTCAAAATTTAGTTTTAAGTATATCCATTCCGTAACGTTAATGGATTTGTCATTATCTGCATTTAAAGAAAGGTGAAGAATTTTAGTTCGTATTAGATTTAATGCAATATTTTTTTCTTTTCTAATTTCTATCTCTGAGTAAATTAGTAAAACACTATGCACTGCGAGTTACATGAAAAAAAAACTAGACTTAATTTATAAATTCTCGAATATTTTTTTTTGTATGAGGTTATAAAATCCCTTTTTTTTTAAGCTGGACAATAGCCATTTAAATTTTCCTTTCATTTGACAGAATTTCTTTGAAGTAATCTTAGTTATTAGATAATAAACAATTGTGCTTAGCTTGATGAAGCAATTCTTTGTAACCTAATTTTATAACATGAAATAAAAAGGAGATTTTTAATATCGTAGCTGTTCTAAAGTAGATGCTGACCGAAAAAGTTTTAACTCTTATGTTCGTCTAGTATTTCAGGTTTGAATGACACAGTTCGCCGTTTATCTGGTATAGGGGTTCGTTAAGCTGAGTGCGGTGCCGTAGGTTCTGGGTTCGAATCCTGGATAAGGTATTGATGTTTGTGTTGTCATCCTTCTCTCCTTTGTGATGTGTGATTCACGCTTTTAAGCCCCTATGTGGTACATGAGGTTTTAAATGTTCATAATAATAATAAAAAAATCACATGGTTCTAGTTTATTACTCATGCTTTTTTGTACAATTCGTCGTACATTTTGCTAAAATGTATTATCTTCAAAAATGGGTGTCATTAATGATAGATAAACAACAGTTTTGAGATATTTAGAAATCAGGGAACAGAGAGCGTAGCATTCACTAAGGCAAAACTCACTTTTTTGTGGTCACCTAAAAAACCACATTCTAAATTTCAAACTATCTCTCTTTGTAGTATGTAAATTTATGAAAAATCATTACAGGAATAATGATCTTATCCGTTCATTTGGATATCACACTGAGCTTTTAGATCCTGAAAGGGAACGTCTCAACGCAATGCAAAGAAATTTCTGGGAAGCGGTAAGACGAATTACGGAACTTCACTCAAGAATGCAAAGGGACATTGAGAGGCTTGAAAACATCAGCGCTATACAGCACAGGAGGTTTATAGAGGTAATTGTTTTATTTTTCTCTACTAAATAAAAATATAATAGCTCTCCACTTAAATTTTCTTTCGAGGGAATTTCTTTAATTTAAGTTAAACTTGAATCCTCCAAAATATCGCGTGAAGATCAATTATTTACCTATCTATCAGGAAATACCATTTTAACCCCAACTCCCATCCTCTCAAAAATTGCGAAGTTGGCACATTTCAATGTGAGATGATAAAATATTGCATCATCCACTGATTCTAAACAATCACTGAATTAAGTAACGAAAATCATATAAATATTAAAGATACCGATAGGGAAAAGTATAAAAGTTGATATATTTGGAATGCAAAAGAACATTTTTGTTCCTTGCCTAATGCTCGTGTGCGCAGAGACGTCTTAAGGTATGAGGCAACTAGTTCCGTGCCTAGGGCTTCACCCTCGATGGTAGCCCCCTTTTCTTCTTTGCTCTGTCTTAATAAAATATGGATTCTTATAACTTTAATGCAGCGTTTTTCAAACTGTGGGGCGTGCCCCCTAGGGGGCGTGAAAACTCTTTAAGGGGGTTCGAGTATATTGAAAAGTAGAAAACGAATATTTATTTTTTCTAAAACAATATTAATTTACTAAAAGAGCCAAAACAAAATGCATTCTAACATAAGAAATAAAATACACATTTACAGTGATATAATACGCTTATAAATGTATCAGTAATGCACAATGTGTTTCGTATTTAATTTAACAGTACTAAGTTAAGAGCAAGTTCAGTAATTACCAGTATCCCTATGGGCATATCATAAAATTATACGAAAAATTTAATACCGATCTTGATAATTTATACGTTTTAAAATTAAAGTCATATTGTAGCTTTAAAAACCTAGGAGTATCTCTAAAATTTTAGACTGACCCTCTTTTTTTTTTCAAATTACCGTTTGAACGAGTATTTGACAATCATGTAAAAAAGGGTCTACTTATAAGGATCTCAAGTAAGGCCCACTTTTCAATAGGGGCGCAGGCCAGTAAACAATTTTAATATTTCTCTGGGCCTTGGACTTCAAAGAGTCTTAAGACGTCCTTGCGTGTGTGATTGTGTTACGTTTTGCGTTGTGTTCTTAAACGGAATATGAAACTAAAATAACAATGTTGCAACTACTTAACCGACTAAAACTGGACAAGGATGGCGAAAAAATAAAATCCTCATACATTATATGATTGAAGAAAAAAAATGAATACTTTGATACTTATGTGAAGGCATTAAACAAAATATTTCAAACACTTCAAATTTTTTTAATTATGTTTTTTTTTTTTTTGGTCAACAGAGGTTTCAACCGTAGAGATAGAAAGAGATTTTAAGAAAGTAAGTGCATTTCACATATTTCAGAATTTTTTTTTGTGTGTGTTTTTACAAATTGACATAAGTCTTTTTTTCAAATACGACACTTGTTGAAACACGAGTAAATATAAAATATAAACATTAAAAAGTACAAATTATAAATTTACTTGTAGTTTCTATCAAATGTGTATTACAATTTTCTTACCTCGTTTTCTTCAAAAGTTAGAACAATCTTTTTTAAATAAAAATCGAAGTTTAAAAGAATAGCCAAATTATGGTCAAATTTTCGTTTAATATTATTTTGTTTTAAAAAAGCTTGTTAGCGTATCAAATTGAAATGCCGCGAGGAACGCTGTGTGAGAATAAACATTTGATTTTTCCACCTTTAAATGTCTTAAAAATACACAAGAAATGTTATTTTTTAATTTTTTTTTTGACAAAATTGTATTTGGGAAACACGTGGCTCGCACATTTTTTCTAGTAATATGACGTTTAATGCAATGGGCTCAATTCATGAAATCACATTCTAAGGCACAGTATCGGGGGCGCCCCACTTCTACATTATATTCGCGACCTAGATCAGTGGGAAGGAACGAAGAAGAAGCCATATCGCGCGTGTTTATCCTAATATCTCTTTATTAAGATCTTAACTGAAACAATATACAAAAAATAAAAAAAAAATCATGGAAATCGGGAGTGAAGAGACACACTATTCGTATTACCAAATAATCGCGTAACCGACCACTATTTCTAACTCTACCGACCATTTCTAACTTCAGTAACTACACAGATCTTAATAATTTAATTTAACAGTCTTACCGCTATACCTTGGGTAAACAGCAATTCACTTGATTTTAACTGACCTTGCTTTTATCCTTGTGGAATGGTATCCTCCTTTAACGTGATCGCACAGGTACGGATAGATGAAATCTTGAATTTGGGACTTCCTTTCACTATCATTTAACCGCGTTTAGTCATAAACATAGACTTCGTATATTTACTTCTCATAGCAACACCGCGTACTCTAATCTTCCACTAGTTATAAGATTCCTGATTTTAAAGTTCACGCTTCTCTTCAAGAGTTGGTTGGAAAGAATTGCCATTCTGGCCCCAAAGAAACCCAAGAGGACAATTAGTTGAAATCGCGATGAGCCCATCACAACATGATAAAGCCAAACACATGTTCTGCATTGAAAATTCAAAACAAACATTTAACTAAATGTACTTGTTGTTCTATTTGTATAAAGAAGTTTGAACATTGGTGGGAGGGATTTATTCTAAAATATTTTTTAAATTAAAAAAACATTTCGTATTTTATGCTTATACTTTTAAATAAATGTATTTTGTATGCATATGTACTTTGTAAGAGAAAGTTTCTGCAAAGAGCTAAACTTGGCAACAACAAAGCGCGTGAACTGATTAGCTGGAAGCACAAGAATTTTTGAATTGACTGGCTAGAATCACGTGGCTATCACTATCAGGTGAATATGTGGTCACGCGAATTGGGCCCATTTATATATGCACATAATGAGTGAAAATGCATTTCGTTTTCAAAAATTGTCATAATTTTGAGTTTTTAAAATGTTCATAATTTTTTTAAAATTAACTATTCCTTGTGATTTTAAATTGAGTTCCTCTGTTGAAACTCATATTAATATTGATACAATTCAATCAATTTGTTGCTTTGCTATTATGATTGCTGCGTCAGTTTGGGAAACGTTCTAAACTGAAAAGGAAATTCTTTCTGAAAAAATATTAAATTCTGCAACTTTTAAGTAAGAATAATTATCACGAATCCATATATAATTCATTTTATTTTACAAATCATTATTATTTTATGATTATAAGGTTTTGAAAGTAATTTGAATCACACAAAAAAGGATCGAATTTCAATAAGTATGTTCTTACGCGTATTATGGTTGCGACCAATTCCATCAAATCAAAACACGTTGCCAAACACTGCGATACACTGCCAAATGTGATCCGGGTGTTCAAACACAACAAAAGTAAAAATGATATTTTTTGAAATGCAACGTCATTTAGTTCTGCGAAATTATAAAAAGATTACGTGAGAACCAAAAAACAAGTAGTAAAAAGGTAGCAATAGTAAAGAATTATTAAAAAGAGGCTATTAATAAGAAATTGACTTTTATATAACCTCACATCAAGTTGGAAGCGAAACTATTGAAGTCATTCTAAAGGACCATTTGAAAGAAAAAGGAGTAATTAACCCCGGCATAAAACTAAATGTATTTATTTTTTACAAATAAATCCAGAATTGCTATTTCACTCGGGTTGATTGATTGAATGAATATTAACGTCGCACTGTTCAGCTACACGAGGGCTTTTGGCGACGGACCACGTAATTTTGAACCATGGTCAAGTGATGTGGACGACACCTGAGCTGGCATTCCCCTCTCCTAACTACCACACCACACCAACGGGAGGACGTTTCAGCTCTCGACAGATTTAACGTGCATCGCTGCCCTACACGGCACTATTCCACTCGGGAATTACAGACTAAGTATGATCTCAGAAAACGTATATATATATATATATATATATATATATATATATATATATATATATATATATATATGTATATATCTGGTATTCTAAAAATTCACTTTATTTTTATATCTAGATTAAATTTCTAAAATTTACTTAGAATAAAATTGTAATTTTAAATATTTTTTTTTCTGGAAGAAAGAAAGAAAGAATTAATTAAACGAATAGGGATAAGTATATTATCTTTTATAAATACTGGAAGTACTGTGTACTTTCTATCCACCTAACATCGGACCAACTTCCATTGTACAAATTATACAGGGGTTTATTCGCATTGCTCCAATTGTAAAACATTAATTTATATATACCATATGGTTTTAATTATTTATTCATTTTTCGTCCCTCAAACTTCGTTCTTGGCGCTTATCTTCATTTAAAATCATCACAGACACTGCGTTTTTCAACACTTCATCGATAAAATCCTGAGATTTTGATAAACCTTCAATTCTTGTAGCTTCCTGGAAATATGAGTATTCTGTTCCGTTGATTGTTAATAAGTCTTTGTATAAAACAAGACATTCTAATCACAACGATTCCAGCCCAATCAATCGTTATGGTATTTTGCTGTGAGAGCTTGTAGCAATGTACTATCGAAAATGTATTGGTAACATCATATAAAATGAAGCACATATTCGTCAATTCAACACATACGAAAGATTGCGAAATTCGTGTTGTCAACTTGGCGAGTTATGTCAGACATTAGAATTTATGTGATATTATGTAAAAAAATCAATACACAGCATCAGAATTTTTTTTTTCATACCGAGATAAATGTTAAGATTCAAATAAAACAAATATCACGAAATGATATTTTTACTACGACTTATCAGATGATGGCCCAGAGACGAATTGCATCCGAATACATGGATTGCCTAGTAATTAGTACTATATTACTTTAAAAGATTTATATATTAAAGTGTAAAATAGGGGCGTACATTTAATTCCCTCTTCCATTCGAACAAAGCGCTAATCCTACCTATCAGACATACTCGTTAGGATAAATCGAAGGAACAAACGAAAAACGGGAAAATCGAATAGTTACCAAATTGCAAAGAAAAATTCTAGGACTACTTCACGGACAAAATTTTATTGCAAGATGGAAATTAAGAAAATAACTGATTGAATTTTTAATTTGAAAATCGTCTGCCTTATTAATTGCATCCGCAAATTTTTTAAATAGGCAAAACCAATTAATTAAAAAGAACTTGTTACCTCATCTGCGTAAGACCATAAATCAAAACTCAAGGGTTACCAAATTATTCAGTCTGCCAGAATGAATTCCTTATCTCATCTTAATATCTAGATAAAAATCGCCAAATCCATCCAAAGCCCCCCCCTTCCTAATCTACACCTAAGCCTGTGTTATGCTTATGCTATTTCAATTCCTACTATCAGCTCACTATCTCTCTCTATATATATTTATTTACTTATCTTGGTGGAATTTTCAATCGTCAATAAAATGCATTTTAAAGCCCTCAATTGAGCTGAAATTTTGTAAACATCTTTATTTTGAATGACAATACAATAATTAATAAAAATTAATTGATTAAAACTCATTATTTCAGGAATTACAAATATAGCCAAGTGGGCGTTATTTTTGGGGACTTAGCGACCCTTTTGGCGACTTGTGTCAAAACTTGTTAAAGTTTTTTTCTCGCTTTTTAAAGCATTCAGTTGAACTGAAATTTAATATACATGATTGTTTTGGATGACATACGATACTTTAATGATAATTAATAAAAATTAATTACCGCTTAATGTTGTGATTCTCTCATATGTATATACATATTTATATTAATTGTAACTATTTAATATAAAGTAACTAAAATAAAATTTTTCTTTGTGGATCTAAGTAGGAATTGACTTATTTTTTTTATATTACTTGTTTATGTTACGCTTAGTTCAATGCACTTTTACCAAAATATATTTTTGAGCAATTTAAGAAAAACATGTTTAAAAAGTTAGTAAAATAATCTCGCGTCACAAAATATTGCTGATACATTTGTGTGGCATAGATGATTACAAATGCAGATATCTATTAATTTTTTAACTATAAAATTTTTTAACTTTTTTAACTATATATTCAATCGAGTAATTTCCAGACTTTAATTCACGAGAATTCTCAAAATTAGTAATGGAATTAAGTTCCAATATCTATAAAAGTGGATTACGATTAAAAATTTACCAATTTACGAGCTTCAATTGCCTATTCCAGCTGAAATGGTGACAGTAGATACAAAGTTACCTGAAAGATAATTGCGAAATCAGCTAGATTCTATGTAGACAAGAACAGTTTAGAGCATTAATTATTTTTATCATTATCATACATATATTATATTAATAATATGTGTCAGTAAAAATCATGCCAGGTTAGGCATCATATAAAAGATATTTAATTAGTGAATGAAAAAAAAAATTATAATATAGCAGCTAAGGGCCTTCATGCATTCCTTCTGCGATTTCATTTTAAGTGGAAATTGAATTAAATGGGGTTAAGTTTCAATTCATGAATCAGTGAAGCCATTTACTTGCATTCAGAATTCTATTGAGTCTCTACCCGAGTAGATTTCAATGTATTCTTCCACCAGCGTGTCCGGAGTCATATCGTAAATTCACGTATTACATGGACACTTACAAACGCACATACACATACATTCTCTAATATAATTTATTGGTTCAAAATTACGAGGTTCGTCGCCAAAAGTTCTCGTGCAGCTGAATAATGGGACGTTAATATTCACTCATATAATTTGTTCTGATCAAATCTGGAAACCACACAAAATCATCATACTTCTTGTTTTTAAAAAGTTAGCACTTAGTCGGATAACTTAATCCTTTATCTACCGCATTACGGTTTACTGAAAATTTTTTCACGCAATTTTTTTTGTACGGTCACTATTTTGGAAATTAAGAGATATATATACATAAATAAAATACTGAACTTTGGGAAAAATAAATTTGTTAGAGCTAATTAATTAAATCGGTTCTTTAAACTACCGTCAGTCCACAAAGGTCTCAAATATGCTCATAACACGAAAAGACCAAATAAATTTTTAACGCAGCTTTAACTCTTAAAAAATACTATAAATAACCCCAAAACACTAATATTTTACAGCACAAAATATTTATTTCTTAAGAATATTAAATTTTTAAAATTAATTTGCTTTTTTTACACATACGCTTAATTTGATGATATTCGAAGGAACAGTTTTTTTAACATTAAGTAATTATTTACACGTCGTGCCTTTGGAGTAAGGCTTCGATTAAATGTATTTTAAAGCACTGCATCCTGAGATAAAAAATGCTGTATATTCTTAACATAAAATACTGCACCTTAAGTTCAATCACATGATCGTCATCCTAAGAATGTAAAGAAAATTCCAGAAGATAATTTGTGGGCACTTCTTCATCTGTTAGTACATCGTTGATTTCAGATAGTATGTTCTATAATAAATCCAAAGCCTCTTGAAGACAGAATTTCTTTTTTCCAAACATTCTACGATGAGGAAATAATAATATTAATAATATCACCTTGAAAAATCTCCTATATTATTGTTAAACCTGAGTTACTCATAAAGATATTAAAATGTTAATTTTTGAAGTATAAGAATATACATTTCATTTAATTGTGTGGCAAAAAAAATTCATAGTTCAAAATTTTTTGAAAACATTGAATTAAAACAATAAAAAAGCAAAATAAATAAGTTAAACTTAAGGAAATGCAAAAAAAAAAAAAAAAAAAAAAAAAAAACCATAAGTCTCTTGCTCTACAGCAATTATACTACAACACCACAAAAAACAACAATAAGCCCCACGGACGAAAAAAAAAAGCTCAAGAATAAGTCCTTGCTCCAACAACCAGTGTGCTGTCGGTACGATAAAGTTATTCAGCTTTACAATTAATTATATACACTGTTCATTTAAAATAAATAGTCAAATTGTTTTCTAAGGCCTTCCTTAACACATAAAAAAATAAGACAACTTTCGATAATAACAATTTTTTTTGTATCAAAAATGGCAATTTTCGGAATCTGATCAAAATATCAGCTGAAAACGCAACTTCTGCTAGAAAACTATTCACTTTCTCCACTAAAATACTCATCATAGAACCCCTTGCAGCCATGTATCTTCAAAGAGTGTACTTTAAAGTGTATTCCTGGTAAGTATCGTCAGAGTATTCGTAAAAATGGTTATTCTATGTAATTTTAAAGTGAGAGTGGTACTTAAAAAGTACAAACGGTAAATAAAGGGTTGCAGCAGTTGTACGAAGAAATACAAAGCTCAAGAATATAAACAATGTCATTTCTTAGAAAATAGAATTTACATTCTGTAAAATAACTTGTAAAATTGACTATCTAATATATTGATTCATTTATATATCACTAATCAGTACTCTGAAACATCGACATTATAGCTTATCTTGGTAAATTAAGAAAGAAAGGAACGGAACAAACCAACGTACTTCTTTATAAAATATTTTAAGGTTATTATTGTGGCTATGGAGTTTTAAATGTGTTGCAGGTAGAGGAAAATACAATTCTTTATAAAAATGCAAACTAGGCAAAAAAAAAAAAAAATTGCAAACATTTATATTACTGTGTTGGGAAGGTACTTTTAAAATAAAATAGAGTGAATAGGGCGCAAGACTACATGAATACAATGAATCATTATTTTCAATTATCAAGGCTACGTTCTTGTTTATTTGCTTTTTAGTGCTTAATAATTAAGAAAAATATTCCCTAAAGTTGTGTATATGTAAGTACTATAGATTGAATAACTATGTTCTTTATATTTCAGAAGGTTTGGAAGTTTTGTTGGTAGAACAAAATTCCAAAGACAAGAAAAAGCGTATCTGTGAACATACCATTAAAAAGAATCTCTTGGCAATTAATCACTGACGACAAATGTAAAGAAAATTAATGTACAATAAAGTTGTAAAAAACTAAATTATAGAATGATATTTTTTAGCAAATTTAAATACATTTTTTAAAATCAAAACCTTTCACTCGATACATATTTAATATTTTTTAATTGGTAAGTTAATCATGATTCCTTAGTTCAGTGTTATTATTTACTTACTTACAATTTCACATTGGAAACATACTCATTCAGACTTCTAAATGCACATCACGAGTCTTTTCAGATCCATACGATAGTTGCGAATGATTTAGAATTATCATTTTCATGGTACTAAATCAGCATTTCTCAAGCCCCAGGGAGGCGAAGCAACCCTACAAGTGTTCGAAAGCCTATTGAAAAATCCATAACAAGATATTTTTTTTCTTAAAAAAATTACTAATTTAATGAAAGTAATCAATGAAAAATATTCTTTCACCATAAAAAATGAAACTTATTTATACCTTAACAATTCACTTATAAATGTATCAGTACTGTACGATGTATTTTATGATTAATTTAACATTGCTAAGAATGAGTTTATTAATTACCAGTGATCCCCATGGTTCTGTCATATATAAATTTCTATTAAAAAAATAACACTTATTTTAATAATTTGTACTGTTAAAAATTAATCTCTTGACAGCCGATTAAATGTTACATAATTGGCTCCCCGATGTTTCGGGTGAGGGGAAATAAATAAATAAAAATTTAAATTCTTTGAATTAAGTAAATCCTTCGCAAACACTGCCATAGTGCTTTAATTGCATTCCAAAGACTTCAGAAAAATGTTATGGATAGCAGTGCACTGAAAAGATAGTACTTCGGAAAGACGTATATATATGTCCGAAACAATTAACGCTTCGGCTGAGAGAAATGATTATATTCGACAGTGGCACTTAAAAAGTTAAATTCGTATTGCAGCTTTAGATCAAAGTATAGTAGTATTTGTTATTGTATGAATGGTCGCAATGAAAATTACTTTTGAATATTGGGTCCCAAATATGAAAAGATTAAGGTGCCCGACTACGTTCGGAACTGTGATTTTGCAAAAGCGTATAAATGAGTAATATTTATGGTATTTAGTGTCACTTAAGGCCGTATCACACTTATATAATTAATGCAATTTTTCGTCCAATTTTTACCGAATCCGAGGAAGAAGGGTTGCCTTTAACAAAACGACATGCTCTGACATCAGCCGCACTCTATCTCCACATTGAAAAATTACTCACCGATTTTTCTGCTTCGGAAAACGAACAACCAAAATTACTTCTTTCATTTCGCTTGCGCTTTAGTTGATGGGTGTAAACAGAAATAGAGCCGCATTCCAGTTAAAATATTTTACACCATTAAAATATACGGCATATCTGGTGTTTCCTCCATTTTGTTTATGACGTAGGTTGCTGAAGGACCCCATTGGCTGCAGTTTTTATTTGGAACAACTTTTTGAGCTCGCTAGCAAAAAATTGTTCTGAAGCGGTTGCTATTGCAACTGAGTGAAAATTTCACGAATTGGACGAAAAATTGCTTGAAACGTGTACGTATGACACAACCTTTAGATTAGAAAACGTAAATAAAATTGATTTAAGAATATTATTACAATAAAAAAAATTTTAAGTAAAATATTTTGACCAAAAATTAACATAAAAGAAACAATTTTCAAAACATTTTCCTTTTTTGAAAAATCCTTCTATTATAATAATATTTTGCCTATATATTTCTGACCTCCGTACAGAAGCTGAACTACAATTTTTGAAACATATAACTTAAAAGTGGATTTATTCATATTTTACTACAACAGAAGGGGGAAATTTTAAGAAAATACGCTGATAATTATTTCAAGTAGTGATAACTGAACATTTTACGATTTTTTCAAAAATTCTTTTGAGACTCTCTAGAGAAGTCCCTACTTTATCTAAGCTAAATATTATTATTTTACAAGCATTTTTTATAAAAGAAGAACTTTTTGAGAAATAAGGTTACTCGAAGTTATATTTTTACCAAAATATTGTATTTAAATAATTCTTTTTGCCATAATGTCCTTAAAACAAGTGTATACATATATTCTAATCTAAGTGTCACTAATATCATGAAAATTATCAATTTATGCGGGAATTATGCGTTAATAAGACTGACCTTTTGAATACTTTATCTGATTTATTTACTATTCCATCTTTTGCTGAAATATTAAATTATGCCATCTTATAATGTTCACACGCACTGATACCTATTTAATGGAACGAATTCAAGTGAAATTGTCTATATCATTTGAAATTTTTAATGGAGATAGAAAGGAAGATGCATTGGCATGTCTTCTGTTAAACATAGCTCTAGAGCAGTGTTTCTCAAACTGTGGGGCGCGCCCCCCTTGAGGGGCGTGACAACTGTACAAGGGGGGCGCGAGCATATAGAAAAGTTGAAAACAGAAGATTATGTAAAAAAAATTATTAATTTACTGAAAGTAAACAAACAAATAATATTCTGACGCAATAAAAAATGAAATACACATTTACACTTTTATAAATGTATCTCAGTGCTAAACAATTTATTTTACAAATAATTTAACAATACATAGTTAAGAACAAGTTTACTAATTAAAAGTGACCACATTTGATTATCAAATATAAAATTATTTACAAAAATCAAAACTTATCTTGATACTTTGTACGGTTAGTAATTATTCCATTAACTGTCGATTGAAAGTTACGCGATCCGCTTCGCAATGTCAAAAGTTTTCCACGTAGGCGTGCGTGTGGGATGCATTGAGGGGTGGGGGAAGGAATAAAGAAACAAATAATCTGAAATAATTAAATCTTTCTCAAACATTGTCAAGATCCTTTTATTGCATTCCAAAGCCTTCGGAAAAATTGTATGATTAGTAGTGTGCAGAAAAGATCGTTCATCGGAAAGACGTATATATATGTCCCGGAAAATAAACATCTTTGCTTAGCGAGACGTTTATACACGTGATAGCACTTAAGAGAAAAAAGTCGTATCGTAGTTTTAGCGTGAAAGTATGTTATTATTGAATTCAATACGTTGTCATTGTATGAGGCGGCCGCGATGTAAATTGTGATGGAATATTGGGTCGCGAATATCGAAACTTTGAGAAGCACTGCTCTAGAGGGAAGGTCATCAGGGATGCTGTCCTAAATGCTACAGGTACTATATTAAGTAAATCAATACATATTTTGACAATGTCGATGATTTGGACGTTATGGCAAGATCTAGAGCTGCATTAGGTGAGAGCTTTCTGGCACTGGAAAGATCCGCTAGAAAAATGAATCTAACAGTGAGGATGG
The DNA here is from genome assembly GCA_019973935.1 of Trichonephila clavipes. Classification (NCBI taxonomy): domain Eukaryota; kingdom Metazoa; phylum Arthropoda; class Arachnida; order Araneae; family Nephilidae; genus Trichonephila; species Trichonephila clavipes. Next base: position 71,857 of record BMAU01002034.1, on the reverse strand, counting down.
AGAAGATAAAATGTATGTATTACAGTTGGTTGGAAACCATCTCTAATTGGTTTAAGATAGACTCCCTGAGATTTGAAGATATGAAAGATTTGACTATTTCGGATCAGAAATAAATTACCAAAATGACTTGAATCCTGAAATCAGAAAGATAATTATTGCAGCTAATCGCACTTTCATTGGTTTAAGATCAATACTAAAGTCTTATTTAATAAAAAGAAAGATGAAAGTACTGTTGTGTAAGACACAGATTAAATCAGTTTAGATTAAACTCTTATGTCTGAGGGACATGGACCTTAACAAAAAAATAAATAAAGATCTTGGCGATTTTGGAAAGGAAGGTCCTGCGTATCTGGTACTGTTCTCGATAGTAATAGTTAGAGAAGAAGATATAAGTCTGAAATATATAGATTTTAAATAGTGCGGATATTATTAAATCCATAAAACTAAGTAGAACGAGATGGGCTGGACATTAAGTAAGAATGAGCCCAGAAAGAACAGCATTCAAAATTTTTAATGCAACTAATTCTAAAAAAAGACAAAAGGGAAGGACTAAAAGGATATGTAAAAACTGTTTGGATGTGGAAAAAAGAAAAGTAGACATTAGTTGCTGGGGAAAGGGCAAAACTGAAAAAAACTTCTGAGGCAGGTTCAGACCTTCAAAGGGCTGCTACGGATGATTTATGGTACTAGTACAGCCGTTACTTGACTTCAAAGTTACGGGGTTTTTCAGTACATGACTTACAAATGGTGGTTAATAAAACCAAATTCATTTTAATCCAGATTAAACTAGATTTCTTTAACAAGGTCCAATTAAGGTTTCAATAAATAAAATGCAATTTTAAAGTAAAATAAAAAGTTATAATTTTTATTTTTAATATATCATAAGAATGCTTTTTATGCCCAGTAAATTGTAAATAATGTTATTTATTACATTATATGAAAAGTTTGTGTTTTTCGTATATTAAATAAAACTTTCCATCACTTTTATCTCCTTGATGAGAACAGGGCTGCTTTTCCGCTTTGGCATGCTGGGTACATACATAGGGCACAAAATATTAGTGCGCTCTAAAAACTTAAAAGGCGACACAAAAGAGGAAGAATAAATCTATAGCGAACGTACCATCACCAAGTGAGTCATGACTGAAATGAGATTTGCTATGGAAAAAAGAAGCTTAAAAGTTTGATGTTGCTATGTGTAAAAGAAAATAAGGCAATAAGCGATGAAAAAGATTATATGTAATTAAAGGTTCATATAATAATACATACTCTTAACTATAAGCGCAAATGATTTCCTTAATTTATTGCACTAATTTATAAAAGACTGGATGGCGGGTTCTTGATGACAAAAGGTAAGAAATGAACAAGAATTTCTATATCCTTCCTACATCCTTTCCGTACGGTTGCCAGCCCAGGACACGTAGGCTCCATAGAAGGATAATAATGGAATCACTCTCCAAAGGGCAAAAACAACATACAAAGAGAAACTCCTCCCGAACCAGAACTGTCAATAACTAAAGAAGAGGAGAGGTTCTGGAAATAATGGGAAGGGGGTAACAGTTTAAAGTGCCAAAGGCGCTTGGTAGGTTAGTAACACGGCCTTAAATTAGAATAAAAATTTCTTCAAATAAAATATTATTTTAAAGAGATTCAAGCCCTGAACAACACTTACCTATTTATTTTTAATTGAATCTTAGTTTTTACTTTCGAATCATAGCATTTACTCATTTTTGTGGCATTGTTTTCCGATTATGCTTGGCACCAAGTGAAATATATATATATATATATATATATATATATATATATATATATATATATATATATATATATATATATATATATATATAATCTATATAAAATAAAATATATATCTATATATAAATATATATATATATATAAATATATATATATATACATATATATATATAAATATAAATAAATATATCTATATATAAATATATATATATATATATATAAAATGTATCTTAATATAAAACATTTACTTAAAAGCCCATTTATGCCTACCACTCCCTTATTAAGGAAAGTGGTCATGTTAGAACTATTTATGTTCAAATGCTCAACTTCATGAATGCACTATGATTATTCACTTCATTTTGTCCGCTGAGGGCAAGGGTTCTGAACCCTGAGATCGTAGTTTCATTGTGCCAGCGAAAAAATGTTTGCTGGCTTGCGGCATTCCGCTATATATTATATTAATATCAACCCATGGCCCACCTTAATTTTTTGTGGGACAGCAAGATTTATCATAATTTTAGAAATAAAATATAAGCCGCAAAATTAGTGTACAGGTAACACATTTTTGTCTTATCTGTTGTTATTGTCGTTGAATCTATTGCACTCTAAGAATTTTCTCTGAGGTGTAGCATTTATATATATATATATATATATATAGCAGTAAATAAATTAAAAGAAGACTAATAAATACTAAAACATCTTAAGAATATACCGAAAGAACCAAGGACATGGAACCATTATAAACCAAAAAAGAGAAATTTAGCAGAGTGGAAAAAACTATTATGAATTCCCAAGCTGTCACTGGCTTAGAACAGTGAAACAGGGTTAAACAGTGTTTTTGAGATCTCATCCTTCCCCTACAGCGAAAATTTTCGACATAATAGCATAGGATATATATATATATATATATATATATATATATATATATATATATGTAGGAAAGTTGTGTTCTTTGCGATTTCGAATAATTGGAATATTTTAAATTTCCAGTGTACTTCGAGAGAGATATGTGGGAGATGGTGGCCTCAAATGAACTGAATTGAATTGAGAGGCCAATCGAGGAACTCGGAGCGTCTGACGTCAAACGCATGAGGCATCTCAATGCCCAATCAGGGATTCGAGCGATGACGTCGAACGCTTATAATCCCTAAGCGCGGGATCGTTTTTTTTTTTTTTTTTTTTTTGGCTTGCTTGCCTTCACTCGCACACCGGACACGACGGAGTGAGCTCGATGCCTCTTGGCCTTCAGAAACGGCATTTCTTTAAACCTAGAAATGTTTGACGCCCCCATCTCTACAGGTGAATCCTGTTCTCTTTTTCAGAATTAACTTTTAATCTATTTTCTTGTAAGCAATTTAAATCTATAAATATAATCTGTTTTCTTACTTTAATAAATTGATTTGTTCTTTAAATTTGGTTCATGCTTTCTTTCGTTAAGAATTATATCATTGCCCCTAGACACCCGTCCCACAAATTGGGGGCTCTACCGGGAATTGAACCCGGGACCTCTCGCACCCGTCCCACATATATATATATATATATATATATATATATATATATATATATATATATATATATATATAATTGTTTAACTTTAGAGTGTTTCTCTCCCAAAATCGTAATAAATGTAACTATCTTAAATTTTCATTTACTTTTTTTGTTTAGGATGCTTTTGATTGCAATAAAATAAAGCAATAATTAAGATTCAGTATATTTTATGTAACCCGTGCCCACCAACAATGTCCTGTTTGTCAGATGTACCTATTCGAGTGATAGGATTGAGAACCCCTGTCTAAGTGTTTCTATTGCCACATAGTTCATATAATCAGTTATTCCTATCTGTATGTGCAGAGTTCAAAATTGTTCTTAATTATTCCTTGGAATTTTTCATGATGTGAATCTAAAATAGTATTCTAGGCATTTAAATGTAAATTTCCACATCATACCTAAATGTTGCTATTTTTGTCGTTGTACCTCCTTCTCTATTATATGAGGTGGGGATCTCCCTCATCATCAAGGGTACCAACAAGATTCCAACTAAATATGCGAGGAGAACCCATTGAGTCAAACTCAAGATGATGAGAATTAAGAAATATGAAAATTTTACTTTTATTAAAGTTAAACTCGATAGATAATACGCGATATGCAGGCACGAAAAGCTAACGGATATGAAAAAGTTAGTATTTATCTGATTGAGATTAAAACAATAGAAAAATGAAAATCTTCCGTGATCTTGATTCGTAGAGTGGGTACCACACTATGACTCTTTCAAGAATTAATATTACAATGTCCTTCACATAATCCTCTCTATATCAACTATATTGTTTGCTGTATAACTGTTTGGTAGGAATATTCAATTGTATTGAGGTGTTGCTCCAGCTTAAAGTGCCAATTTGGCTGGACAGAAAAAAACGGATATGGAGAGAATAAATCTTGTAAATAAACCATTGTTGAATCTTTTTATGCTATCCCATAAATAATAATGTTATCATGCTGTTAAAAGGATAATTCAGATGATGATATATTTATGTCAGTTATAGACTTGAAATTATATAGTGTTTTTTCTTTTGGAATGACACATAATTACAAAATAGGTTGAGAATTAATTTTGGATCTTTAATTTCTGGTTTTTTATACTCTTTTGAAGTATATTAATTGAAAACATACACCTCAAAATTTAAATGTTCCGTCCACATACAAGTTAAGAAATAAATAATGAAAACACATCTCAACTTGAATTTCTTAAAAAGTAACAGAATGATATTTCAATACAGTAGAATAATTCTACTAAAGTAGTAACATTTTTGTTCCTAGTTCTATTTATATTTTTTTAGATCTAATGCATTACTAATCCTATTTTAAAATGATTTTTAAATCATATGAAACAAAATATATATGTTACCGTTAAAGTGCGAAATCCATTATTTTATAGAATAACTAGGTATTTTTTTCATGAAATAACTAGACATATCAGTTAAAGTATATAAAATTAATGAATTCTACCATTTAACAAAGTATTCTATAGAATAACGATTACTTGATTGCTAAAGTATGAAATGCAGAACTCTTGACAGTTCTTTCAACCGATTCTAGCTATCTTTAGTCAGTTTTGAACCGCTTAAGCTACTTTGCTATGACGTGTGGGTCTGTACCTTTCATTTCGTTCCTTTTAAATATAGATTTTAGATGGTGTATTTATGTTAGATTTTCACACTTTGGATTATTGACAAATATATTTGCGACCTGTTTTCAAGGAATAACTTCTACGGGAATGGTAAACCAACCTGTAAATAAGAAAGATTTATTGCAAGAGAGATTTGAACCCTTATGAAATAAGTGCTAAATAAAGAAAAACAGTGCTGCACTAACTCATGAAAAACTATTTTCACAGTAGTAAAAAATTCTAAAATTGCACAGAAAGAAGTGCCGTGTGACTTTTGATTACTTCAGCATTTTGATATTCTTGAAGTTCATCTAGTAGGAAAATTCATTATAACAATAACAAACATTATCTCCCCCTTTTTGTTTAACTAATATTTTAGCAATACTTAATTATATCTGATTTCCCTTATTATTTATCAATTACTCATCAGCAAGAGGGATAACATGCATTTGTTAGAAATATTTTAATTATTATGATCAATTAATTTATACGAAATAGGGGATTCAAAAGTTACCTTACTGAATCTATAACTTAAAAAATATTACCTGTTAAATTGTTAAAACACATCCTCCTTCGAAATAAGACTCTTGAGCAACAGCATATTTTTGCCATTGTTTGTAGAGTACATCGAAATATTTCTGGATTCCATTTTTAGCCATGTCGTTTAATTCAGTCCACGATGCCCTTTTAACTTCATCTGCAGATTGAAATTGATGATCCTGCATGTTTATTTTTCGCTTTAATAGTCTATCATTGGTTATTTCATAGAATAACTAGGCAATCCATAAAACTGTTCATCTATTATGTACTTAACTGATCTGCCGAGTTATTGTATGAAATACCTAGTTATTCTATGAAATAACGGATTTGTATAAGTATGAATATAAACAAAAAGGAGTTGTATGTTAAAGTACTCAGGTGTTAAATGAAATACATCACTAAGCATTCACATCAAAATTCAAGTACCTTTGAAGTTATGGTATCTAGTTTAATAGAGAGGAAGTGAAAAACTGATATATACGAGTCACGAAAGTTGAAAGCTTGAGAAGGACTGCTTTAACTGATTTTTCGAGTTATTTCATGAACTACCTAGTTATTCTAGGAAATAACTAAAGTACGAGCTTCAACGGTTACATTTATATATATATATATATATATATATATATATATATATATATGTCAGTAAGAACAACACTTGTAAAAGGTGCCATTTTTATTCCCATCCCCCCTCCGAAAATTCTGTTTTTCGATTTGGAACTCTTTGAAATGTATTTGATGCAAATTTCCTAAAAATACTACCTCATTTCTTTTTCAAAATCTTGAAGAGTAATGTGTGGAAATATGTATATCTATTCAAAGTAGCTATTTCGGATAACAATTTGAAAAACTTTCTCCACACTTTCCTTTGATGGCATCTTAGGTCGTGTTTGGATTACTTATATCTCTGAAAGCAAACATTCGCTAACAGATGCTTTCGTATTCTAACCAGAAAGAATCATTTTGCTCTTTTTTGAAGAAATATTTTGCCTTCTCAGTCAATTGCTGCTTCATGAAAATCTGCGGTAACAACTTCTCATGGACTTTCATAAGTCTAAGCAGTGTTTTTTTTAAAACACGCAGTATGATTTTTTAATTAAAAGTTAAGTAAAAAAATGGTGCGTGGAACGCCACGCAATATAAGTGAAACTTCTTTGGCGACGTTGGAACATTGATTATTTTTTCTAATATTCAAAACTGACTGTGTAAATGTCTCATTTGTCTATTTTGCATGAAAAGTATTCGTGGCGAATTGAGTCTTTCTGATACCAAATCCAAAGTAGGAAGATATGCTGGATTTTTTGGGTGTACCAAACTATTATATTCTGATGAATTTGGTATACTTTTCTTACTTAAGCGTTATCGGCAATTGTAACATTCTTGAATGTATTCTATATTAATTTCCAGCAAAATATTTTTCTGCTCAACAACAGGCGTTCTCAAATCATCTCTAAACCTTAATCTATCACAAATAGAACACCCGTGACCGAAAGGATTATCAACAAATAGCTTTTGAAAATTTTGAGAGCTTTTTTATGGGTGAGGGAATATTAACAGCGCAATTCTAAGCTACACGATGGCTTTTGGCGACGGACTTTGTAATTTTGAACCATGGTCAAGTGAAGAGGACGTCATCTGAGCTGGCACTCCCCACTTTCCTAACTACCACACCAACAGGAGGACGTTTGAGCTATCAACAGATTTAACGTGCATTACGCCCCTACATGGCGGGTGGTACTCGGTAAGTGGTACTCGTCTCGAACTCCTGACACGCCATCCACGATCTGATACTTTGACAACTAGGCTATCGTGGCTACGCATTTTAATGGAAATCACTGTCTTTGTAACGTAAGATAGAATTTATTATCGATTCACATGCATCAGTTCCAACACGCACTAGATTTCATGAGGGTTCTGTAGTTTAAAAACATTTCAATAATTAACCAAATAAATGATGCTACTCATTAATAATTGGCTGAAAAATTGATGGTCAATTTATTTTAAATTACACACACATTAACAAATACTCGAATCTGGAAAAAAAAACAGAACATAAGAAAACATTTTCATCTCTAATCACTGGCGTAGCTAGGTGTTCAAAGGCTCTAGTACAAAAACAAACAAACTCGGAGAGTCCTGATTTGATCGGAATTTATCAAGTAAAAAAGTAAAAATATATTAGTATTTTAACTATACAAATCTACGGAAAGCAAAACTAAATACTACTATGTGGATGAATGTTTTTGTTTCAACTTTAATGATTACCTGGATTTATTTAACGCTTGATAGACTGCAAATGACACAAAAAGTATGCATGCGGAAAAAAATATTATACAGTATTATTAAGATTATTTTTAGAAAAACACCCCTGCATATAAAAAAGAGGAGAGGAAGGTGGACAAAACTACACTAGTCTATCAAAGATACAAGTACACTACAAAATACTGAAACAGGAAATTAGCTCATTATGAATCACATTGCTATTAAAAATAAAAGGACCCAGAAGAAATAGCCTCCTGTGTAAGTTTTATATTGTAAGATTTTTTTCATGGAACTTTAAATTTATTTTCATTAACAGTTAGAAAAATGAAAAATAATGTAAACTTATCAATAAGTAAAGTTCACAACACACTATACAAATGAAGGAAATAAATTAGGGGAATTCCCTACAAGTTCAAAATTACTTTCAACTGAGTTGCCCAGATTACAGTCAAGTTGTAACCTTTTATATTAATATCTTAAAGGTGGGAGAAATTGTCGTATTCCGCTTGCTTCATGGTCAGGGTCCAAGGGCCCCGGTGAACGGCACGATCTAGCATATTGGTAGCTACGCCACTGTCTCTAATAATATTTAAACATATTTAAAATGATTACTTGTGTAGCCGATTGTATTGAATTGCGCAACACATTTTCTTCGCGAAATTATTGCCATCCCCTTTAGTTCCTACAGTTATAGCGACATTCTGAACGAAAATTGCACACACACACTCTTATTCTATATTTCATTTAAAACTGAACCTATACTGACAGGTCTTTTATACCTATTTCTACCGCTCTCGGTCAAACTCACTAGTGGGGATGCAGAGAGGCCATGACCCCGGGCAGAATACGAAAAGGGGTGGCGACAAGCACCGCGATATTTAAATTCAAAAAATATTTCAAACCCCTAATCGTGACTGCGTGACGAAACTGATGGAAACGAGTGAAAGTTTTAATACACTTACAGATGCAGGAAGTTTATTAGACGCTATGCAATCGCATTCGTTTTTATGTTACTTAGGCTTCTGGCAACCGGTACTGTGTGAAGTCAATGATGCTCAATATTATTTGCAAACAGAGGGACTAAATATCCACCAATGTGCTAAAAATGTGCTTTACAGACCGTCTTAGAAGCGAAACGAGAATAATTCATGGATGACGCTTTAATATATGCTAAAAGTTTATGTGAAGAGCTTGAATATTCTTTTCAACCCCTAAGATGAATCAAGAGGAAGCATATATTTGGCGAGGGAAGTAAAGATGCTCAGTTATCGTACAAAGATGACTTGAGGCGAACAATGTTTTTTTCAATGGACAGAGTAACTGCTGAAGTTCAAGAAAGATTTCAAGAGTTACAGAATCTCGCGCAAAAATATGTTTTTTTTAAAAGTCTGAAGGGATATTGACCATGAACGAACTTAACTTAGACCAAGTTCCTAAAGGCATTAATGAAGAAGAATTCCAACTTGAGTGCATACGTTTACAAACTTTCGTAGCTGCAATAAACCTAGGCTTTAAAAAAGAACTAATTAGGTTTATTAAAATATATAATTGAGTCCAAACTTTAAGATGGGTTACCAAGCAATGTCATAATGTTGAGAATTTTTTTAACATGTACTATCAGTAATGCTAGTTGCGAGAGAAGCTTATCTAAGCTAATATTAATCAAAAATTATTTCATATCGACTATGTCCACGTTGAGGCTAACAAATTTAGCTATTTTGGCAAATGAACATGACATACATATTGATATTGACAATTGTATAAAATATTCTTTTATGAAAAAAACACGATAAGAGCATTTCTAACCAATAAAAAATTTAAAGATGATTTTTTTTTTACTTTTACTAATTTTCTTCACTAATAATTAAAATAGAGAGGCGACAAATTTGCGGTTGGCGCAAGGCGGAGAAAGCCCACGTTATGTCACTGATCCAAACTTTTGTCTCCTCTACACTGCAAGCATATAACAAAGCAATAAATATATTACGTTTTGTAGCATTTAAGTACCATTTAGTCCCTTACTCCATAAATCAGGCATACTCAACCAATCTAACGGCCAGGAATGCTACGCGTCAAGTCCTGTTTGGCGCAATCCCTTAATCGCGCCTTAATCCAAATGACAACAAAATTAACACAGAATAAAAGGTATCAAAGTAACCATATTATAACGTTATTTTCCATCTTGACGAACATATATGACAACAACTAGGCGCGTAGCACTCCTATATCAAATTAAAACTCCAGGTGGAATTACACATTCTGATAATTAGGCCGAGGATATGCCAGATATTTTACGCGGACGGCAATATGATAACAATGAGGTAAGTGGGTGGACTCTATAAGGTCCGAGCAACATTCGACATAAAAAAATTAACCAAAATATTAAAATTCATATTTTTGGCTTTTATTTTAATACTATATTTTTTTAAACTTCTAAAACACACACAAAAAATTTACTTTTACGCATTTTTACTGAGTTAAGGGGTAATTTCAATTTTCTTACCTCCATGACCAAGCCTATTGACTACATTCTAATAATAAAAAAAGCAAATACGGCAGAAGTAAAACGCAGACACCAATGACTTCGGTGTTTTACTTCTGATAACCCTATCTGCCCCTAACACATGCATCTCCCCTTCCCCCATGCATTTGTTATCTTGTACGGTATCATGTCTATTCAAATTTCCCTAGTCATGTTTGTTTGCTTAGAAAATATGCGGGGAGAGAAATTCGTAGATGAAAACGTGTTAGTCAACTATCATGGGAAAAAAATCGAGATTAACTCATCAATACGCATTCAAAGAATTCATTGTGTGAATAGGAATTTTTTAAACTGTTAAGAAATTCAAAGTCTCGCCCTTTCTTTGAATTTTTTTTTTTTTATTTTAAGTTAAAAGTCCCATTCTACACAACCAAAAAGTTAAAAAATTAAAATCGCTTGCTCATAGTTAATATGAAAAATTCCAAAAATTATTGGCTTGCATACAGAAGTATACGGTATCTTGATTCCATCAAAACATTACGAAACTTAAAAGAGAGCTTCTCATTAAAATGAAAGGTTTTCAAGGTCATCCTATCTTAAATCCAGGTATTACAACTTTTAAATATAGGCGTCATTCATCTATGAATTAAGACTCATGATGTAGGTACAGATAACTATTAATTAATAAACCATTCAAAACATTTGTTTTATTATCATTACACAGTTAAGAAGTACTAAGCTTTTTGCATTTCATCAGTCTATTGTTTGTTTTACGTATTTGACTTTTGATTAAATTCAATTTTAATGTGACTATTTCGAAGAATAAAATATGCTACCTTCCAACGCTTGCATGTATCATTATTAAAAATGATCATTTTGAATTACTTTTATTACTTTGAATCTTCAGTAAACATCTCATGAACATAAAAAATGATTCATTTGACTTATCTTCAAAAATTTTAATTTCATTCGAAATCAAATTATTACGCTTTGTTGGATTCTTCTGATAAGCTATTTCAAGTACATTAGCACTTGCACCTTCAACTGTTATACGATTCTAACATCTTAGGCAGGCGAATCGAGATCTCCATTGTATGCGTGTGATTCTATCAATTCTCTTCACTTGCTTCGTTCACAGCATAACAGATTTACGTTATTAAAAGTGTCATATGAAATTCCATGATTTAATTACGCTTCTGTGTAGTCCTTAAGATAATATTTAAACAATTTACTGTTTAATTCAGATAAGACAGAATTTATTATAAAGGGTGTTTTTTTTTGAGAGGTATAGAAATTTAAATTGCAATAAAACAACGATGTATTATTCGATTGACATGAATTTTTTTTGTTCGAAAGATAATCTTGTGGCATTACATTTTAAATATGATTTCTGGCATAGGACTGCCACGGCTGGCTCGGATGTAGAGCAATCTGGACGTCCAATTTTCGATGACTTTTTCCAACATTTGTAGCCGTATATCGGCAATAACATGGCGAATGTTGTCTTTTCAATGGTCAAGTGTTTGTGGCTGATCCGCATAGACCAATGACTTTACATAGCCCCACAAAAAATAGTCTAGCGGTGTGTTAAATCACAAGATCTTGGAGGCCAATTCACAGGTCCAAAACGTAAAATTAGGCGGTCACCAAACGTGTCTTTCAATAAATCGATTGTGGCACGAGAGTAGTAATAGCAGGTCCCCAGTGAGAACAATAGAAGGGGCGTGTCACCTGTCAATCAAACTCCCCCCGCCAATGGAGCCATCGTCCAATAGGAGGGTTTCCCTCCTCCTCTTCTCAACCTGTTAGATAAGGAGGGAGGGCCATTCCCCCCTCCCCCCATCCAACGGAGCCATCGTCCAATAGGAGGGTTTTCTCCTCCCCCTTTCCCCCTCTCAACCTGTTAGATAAGGTGGGAGGGCCAATCCCCCTCTCGCCACGTGTAACAACCCCTCACACCACGTGTAACAATAGGGTTCCTTGAGAAGAGTTGAGGGGTATACTGCTTCTTCTCTGATAAGTGTTGAGGGGTATACAGCTGCCTGCAGTTTTCTGATTGAATGTCGATATGACGTAGAACTATCTCTTAGATAATTTCTGGCATATATATACTTCGAGCTGTTGCTAACTCTGGCCCACTGAAGTATGAGGGGTTCTCCAATGGATGAGAAAACTTTCTTAAGGAATATACGCTTCATTATGATGATCTAATCACTACCTAAATTTGACCAATGCTATGGACGCACGTCAACTTAAATAGTAATCTAAATATCTAGAATTTACATCTTATACTTTTCAACAGACGATCCTCAACAATAATACTAGTCCTTGAACAGTACATTATGTATATTTTTTTAACTTGCACCACAGCGAATTCAATATTAGCTTCTCTAATTACTTAGTGTCTGTATGATAGCAATTATCATCCCCAGCTTTCCTTTTCCCTTGATTATAAATAATAACCTTCAGTAACATATATCGCGGTTTCTTACAAAGATAACAAATCAAAAACGTCATATAATGTTATCAAAAGTATACTCCCTCGTCAGAATAGCAAATAGAACCCATTACAAAAGTTGGACGGTATTTTTCTTTGTAGTGTCTTTCTGATTACTATATTTTTTCTATTACATTATTTTTTTTTCGAAAATTATTTCCGTAGTGTACAATTTCTGCATAAGGAGAAGAAATATGTGGAAAGAGAATGATCCAAGTTCAATCAATGCTTCATTGTCAAATCCTTATTTATCTTATTATTTTATTATTTGTTTGCATAAAAATAATTTTTCCACAAAAATTTAATACATAATCAGTAAATTTTGGTATGAACAAAATCAAATTAAAGAATTTATACCTCAATTTTATAATAACTGCCATAAATTTGAAATCATAACATTTTTTCGACCATATAACATTTTCATCAAAAATAATCCGATGTGAAACGTTGATTTTTTCGGGTATATCTAGCAATAAATAATCTAATGTATACGCTGTCACAAATTATAATAAAATTTTTAATTTTTATATTGATGAAAATGTCCTGCATCGACAAGATTTACTTCAAAGAATCTTTTTTACATTTATTTTCTAATTTTAAAAAAAGTACTTTAAAAAATGTAGAAAGAGTATTCTTCAACAAAGATAATCCAAAAGAATATAATGTAAATAATATATTATAGCAATACACATAAAAAATATACTGTAAATTACTTTTTTTTGTACGTGAGGGAAAAAGAGAAATATATAAGAAATATTTACATTTTATTTATGCTTCTGAAAAAGTATACATTAATACAAGGCTTTTTTTTAACTACAAATTTAGTATACAGAATTATAAATTTGGCTAAAACAAATATATCATTCAGTATACTTACGCTTCAGCAATTTCGATTTTTAATTTCAATTAATAAAAATAACTTTATTTTCATATGTATTAAAAATTTAATCAGTTAATTTTATTTTTTTTCTTGTTAATGAAATTTTTTTTAAAAAAAATGTAGAAGCTTTTTCTGTCTCAACAAAAATTATTAAACAGAAAAGGAATTCGTAAACTTTTCTGATTGGGACAGAAACTACCATATTTCGTTGTTAAATGTATTAGTATAGAGATACGTACAGAATTTTTACACGACAAATAAAAATATCAATTTAATTTTTACACTTTCCAAATTTAGAAATATATAGGATTGTTTCAGCTATATATATATATATATACTAACTTATGTAAAATTCTCTCATTTTTGCACTCTATCGTCAAAATTAAATTCAATGATATATCATCTCCTTGATGTTACATACGACAGAACTTATATACGGTAAGCTATTATTTTATGTATTATTCATACGGGTAAAATTAAGTCAATACTCGAAATGATTACAACCAAGTAATAGTAACAATAATATTTTATTAATCACCAGAAATGACTATGCGATATGCAAAAAGACAAGACAAAGGGAATAAGTTGTACTACTTAACTGATTGAGATGCAACCCCCAGAATCGGACAAGTCAAAAACAGACGAAACGTAAGACGAGTTGTGGGACGAATATCATTTTATCAAAGCTTCATTGTGTGAAATTCTGTAACAGTTAATTATTACCTGTGTCAGCTCTCAAGAGGCATTATGTACAGGTTAGAAGAATATCGGCAAGCATATCAGTTCATAAAACTTAATATGACCGTATATAAATTATAACTGTAAAGTATGCTGGCGCAAGGACACATGTTACGAAATTTCAAAGCGAAATTAATTGCAAAAAAAATGTCATTTTTAATTGATTTACATATTAAAATTTTTTTTTATATTTCGATGTTATATATATAATTTAACTTTTAACTATATATATACTTAAGCTGAACTATAAAACTGATAAAAAATATTACGTACAAAGATATATAAAACACCAAATTTCAAATCTTCAAAAATATTTCATTATTGTTTATGTAGATAAAGTTCCGGGCAACTATGCAATCATTTGCAATTGGTTTTGTAACTTTATACTTGATAAACAATAGTGCTTTTTTTTAAATCTAATAACAGCAGTAGAGAAATCATTAACCGTATTTCAGCTTTTTATAAAAAACTAGATTTATACACAAAGAATATCAATTTTCCTTCTCTTTTTCTAACATAAAAATTTCATAAGAGTCCAAATAAATTTAAAACTATTACTAATGGTCTTAATATCTGTATTACACAACCAGGCAAGGTGTTGCCACAAGTTATACAACACACTCTAGACAATATCTCAAACTCCTTTATTGTAAAAAATAGTAAAGATATCGTTGAGAACATGCAAGGCAAGTGTATTAAATCTTTGCATAGCTTTGACTTCGAAGACTTATTCAACTCTATTGATATAGAGGATATGATTTTAGTACTTAGAAATGTCTATATTAAATATTCATTAAATAAATTGATACATTATGATAAATTTAATACTATTATACACTTTGTTTTGAAAGAAAATTACATATTTCATAAGAACTATTATTATCAACAAATAAATGGTCAGCCAGAAGGTGGCCCAGCAAGTAATAGTCTGGCTAATATTTATTTACACCATTACGAGAATGAAAAAATTGATAGACTTTTGTTTCTTTTTCAGATATATCGATGATTTAATTATTTTCAGCAATAAAGTTGCTCCTAATTTAAAGCATTATCCACTCTACTTGAAATTAATAAAAAACCAATTGCAATTTGGAGTCAGCAAACTTCCTAGATATCCAATTAAAAGTTGAAAATAATATGCTAAAAATTAATATTTTTGATAAAAGAGACTCTTTTGATTTTGATGTTATAAAAATGCCATATTGGAATAGTTCCTTTCACATTTAAATTTTTTAGAAATGTTAATCTAAATTATATAAAAAGAAATAAAAGATTTAGTATCTGAAGAAGTTTTAAAAATTAATAATTATAACAAAATTCTTTCAAAGTTGCCAAGACTATAATTATCCAGCTAATTTTATATATAAATATATGTCTTCAAAATTATAGCTATTTAATTATTATTATTTAATATATTCAGTTCCATTTAGTTTATAGTATATTATTCTTAATTTTCTCATAATAAGTTTAGTTACTAAAAATATATATAGATGGCGCCATTACTTTTTATTATGCTGTTTTTTTGTGCTTGGTGTTAGTATACTCTTCGATTTGGAATACATCGAAAAAGATTTCAGTTTTTTTCGCACATTTTCATTATTATTACTTATGGTCATAATCATTATTAAAACTGTATTGCAAATATTTTTGTTTATACATAGTTCTATTTATCAATTTCGTCCGGATTCCTATAGTAACTTAATTTTCCAATTATATTCTATTGATGTTATATTCACCCACGTGGGTTTTTGGGCCTTTGCTTTGGTTTATCTCCTATGCTATTATGTCGATTCAAATATATATATTTTTTTAAATATATTCTGAGTTTTTGATATTTATACATTTTTTTTTTTTACAAAAATGCTTATTAATTTTTTAAATAAAACTATGGATTAAAGAAATCATAAATCTTAACTTCTGTCCATTCAGTGTGTGCGAATTCTATTTGTACTTTTTTGTATCGATATTCAAAAATATGTAAACTATAATGACAGCTGTAATTGTAGTTGCAGTTGGTTTAATTTTTTTTTTTTTTTTTTTTTGAAAAACATAATCCGTGTACAAAATTAAAGTCACTCAGTTTTCTTCATTGAAATTTTTTTTTCGTCTTATTTAGCAATAAATACCTAATTATTTTACACAAATATAATATAGGAAATAAAAGTGCATTTCTAAATGAAACAATATTTTAATAAATATTTTCTTATTTAATAAAAAAAGAAAACCATGAAAAATTGTTTAAAAAAAATTGAAGAAATTTCAACAAAGCATTAGCATATTAGAAGCATACATGTGTCTAGCTTTTTTCTAGACTTTCTTTTATAAAAAATGTGTTATTTTATTTAAACTTTTCACATTAAGATAAATTTGTTTACATCTCTAATGAACTTTTGATTGATCATTTTTTTATTTAGTCAATTGGTTTGCTTAAGAAATCGATTCACAGTCATCTCTTTCCAGTTTCCTGTCTTCTAGGAGTCGTGGTGTTTCCCTGTTTTGGTTTTTAAGAATTCTAGAATCGTTATACATGGTTCATTCCCGATTTTTTTTTTTCAACACGTTCACTTG
Organism: Trichonephila clavipes; assembly: GCA_019973935.1. Classification (NCBI taxonomy): domain Eukaryota; kingdom Metazoa; phylum Arthropoda; class Arachnida; order Araneae; family Nephilidae; genus Trichonephila; species Trichonephila clavipes. The sequence goes on along the minus strand of BMAU01002034.1, from coordinate 54,978 downwards.
AGAGAGCAGAATGAATTTTTCTGATACAATTCACTAACTCGCGCATATGGATATAGGTTTTCTTAAAATCGCTTTTTGAAAAACAACTACAATAATAGAAAATTAATGAAAAGTGGGAAATGATCTCTTTTTATAATAATTAAACAATATGAAATAATCTGTGTTTTGTACTAAACCAGCTGTGAATAAATATATTTTGGAACAAAAATTCAGGAAAGTCTTTGATCGAAATATGAGTGGTGATTTTTCTTTCGAAATTATTAAAAGAAATAAGAAAATTAATAGATTTAGAGAAAAATATGAGATTTTTTTAATTTTCAAATAAAATTATGCTTTGTGCATCGATTATAAATAACTTGATCATAATTACAAATATTTGTTTTCTCTAGAATTGTTGAAAAAGTAAATTATTCATAATTTGATATTTACGTCTTGTATTTGTAAAAATATGTCATTCACTTTCGTTTTTGAAAGGCAATAATTCATTGCTTTGGATAAAAAACAACTTGAACTTAATTAAGTTGATTTAAATAAGGCCTTTTTTATTTAAATTTGAAATGATAACAATTTAAAAGGTGAATCGTTGAAAACTATTGACCAATCGATAATATATATATTTTTTAAAATACATAGACTTCCTTTTGAAAATATTTTACGAAGCGAAGGCTGATATCTGAAGTGTAACTCCGTTCTGACTCACATTCAAGTCATCCCCTGTTCTGACAAGACTGCACACGGATGAAAGACACGTGCATCTTGCTTTCCACGTGCATCTTACTTTCCACGTGCATCTTACACGACGAGCAGAAGGGAGCGTCTACGTCATATCGACATCCAATCAGAAAACTGCAGGCAGCTGTATACCCCTCAACACTTATCAGAGAAGAAGCAGTATACCCCTCAACTCTTCTCAAGGAACCCTATTGTTACACGTGGTGCGAGGGGTTGTTACACGTGGCCGGAGGGGGATTGGCCCTCCCTCCTTATATAACAGGTTGAGAGGGGGAAAGGGAGGGGAGAAAACCCTCCTAATGGACGATGGCTCCGTTGGATGGGGGAGGGGGGAATGGCCCTCCCTCCTTATCTAAACGGTTGAGAAGAGGAGGAGGGAAACCCTCCTATTGGACGATGGCTCCATTGGCGGGGAGGAGTTTGATTGACAGGTGACACGCCCCTTCTATTGTTCTCACTGGGGACCTGCTATTACTACTCTCGTGCCACAATCGATTTATTGAAAGACACGTTTGGTGACCGCCTAATTTTACGTTTTGGACCTGTGAATTGGCCTCCAAGATCTTGTGATTTAACACACCGCTAGACTATTTTTTGTGGGGCTATGTAAAGTCATTGGTCTATGCGGATCAGCCACAAACACTTGACCATTGAGAAGACAACATTCGCCATGTTATTGCCGATATACGGCTACAAATGTTGGAAAAAGTCATCGAAAATTGGACGTCCAGATTGCTTTACATTCGAGCCAGCCGTGGCAGTCCTATGCCAGAAATCATATTTAAAATGTAATGCCAGAAGATTATCTTTCGAATAAAAAAAATTCATGTCAATCGAATAATACATCGTTGTTTTATTGCAATTTAAATTTCTATACCTCTCAAAAAAAACACCCTTTATAATAAATTCTGTCTTATCTGAATTAAACAGTAAATTGTTTAAATATTATCTCAAGGACTACGCAGAAGCGTAATTAAATCATGGAATTTCATATGACACTTTCAATAACGTAAAACTGTTATGCTGTGAACGAAGCAAGTGAAGAGAATTGATAGAATCACACGCATACATTGGAGAACTCGATTCGCCTGCCTAAGATGTTAGAATCGTATAACAGTTGAAGGTGCAAGTGCTAATGTACTTGAAATAGCTTATCAGAAGAATCCAACAAAGCGTAATAATTTGATTTCGAATGAAATTAAAATTTTTGAAGATAAGTCAAATGAATCATTTTTTATATTCATGAGATGTTTACTGAAGATTCAAAGTAATAAAAGTAATTCAAAATGATCATTTTTAATAATGATACATGCAAGCGTTGGAAGGTAGCATATTTTATTCTTCGAAATAGTCACATTAAAATTGAATTTAATCAAAAGTCAAATACGTAAAACAAACAATAGACTTATGAAATGCAAAAAGCTTAGTACTTCTTAACTGTGTAATGATAATAAAACAAATGTTTTGAATGGTTTATTAATTAATAGTTATCTGTACCTACATCATGAGTCTTAATTCATAGATGAATGACGCCTATATTTAAAAGTTGTAATACCTGGATTTAAGATAGGATGACCTTGAAAACCTTTCATTTTAATGAGAAGCTCTCTTTTAAGTTTCGTAATGTTTTGATGGAATCAAGATACCGTATACTTCTGTATGCAAGCCAATAATTTTTGGAATTTTTCATGTTAACTATGAGCAAGCGATTTTAATTTTTTAACTTTTTGGTTGTGCAGAATGGGACACTTAACTTAAAATAAAAAATAAAAAATATTTCAAAGTAAGGGCGAGACTTTGAATTTCTTAACAGTTTAAAAAATTCCTATTCACACAATGAATTCTTTGAATGCGTATTGATGAGTTAACCTCGATTTTTTTTCCCATGATTGTTGACTAACACGTTTTCATCTACGAATTTCTCTCCCCGCATATTTTCTAAGCAAACAAACATGACTAGAGAAATCTGAATAGACATGATACCGTACAAGATAACAAGTGCATGGGGGAAGGGGAGATACATGTTATTGACCAATCGATAATATATTTTTTTTAAAATACATAGATTTCATATTGAAATTATTTTACGAAGCGAAGGCTGATATCTGAAGTGTAACTCCGTTCTGACTCACATTCAAGTCATCCCCTGTTCTGACAAGACTGCACACGGATGAAAGACACGTGCATCTTGCTTTCCACGTGCATCTTACTTTCCACGTGCATCTTACACGACGAGCAGGAGGGAGCATCTACGTCATATCGACATTCAATCAGAAAACTGCAGGCAGCTGTATACCCCTCAACACTTATCAGAGAAGAAGCAGTATACCCCTCAACTCTTCTCAAGGAACCCTATTGTTACACGTGGTGTGAGGGGTTGTTACACGTGGCGAGAGGGGGATTGGCCCTCCCACCTTATCTAACAGGTTGAGAGGGGGAAAGGGGGAGGAGAAAACCCTCCTATTGGACGATGGCTCCGTTGGATGGGGGGAGGGGGGAATGGCCCTCCCTCTTTATCTAACAGGTTGAGAAGAGGAGGAGGGAAACCCTCCTATTGGACGATGGCTCCATTGGCGAGGAGGAGTTTGATTGACAGGTGACACGCCCCTTCTATTGTTCTCACTGGGGACCTGCTATTACTACTCTCGTGCCACAATCGATTTATTGAAAGACACGTTTGGTGACCGCCTAATTTTACGTTTTGGACCTGTGAATTGGCCTCCAAGATCTTGTGATTTAACACACCGCTAGACTATTTTTTGTGGGGCTATGTAAAGTCATTGGTCTATGCGGATCAGCCACAAACACTTGACCATTGAGAAGACAACATTCGCCATGTTATTGCCGATATACGGCTACAAATGTTGGAAAAAGTCATCGAAAATTGGACGTCCAGATTGCTTTACATTCGAGCCAGCCGTGGCAGTCCTATGCCAGAAATCATATTTAAAATGTAATGCCAGAAGATTATCTTTCGAATAAAAAATTCATGTCAATCGAATAATACATCGTTGTTTTATTGCAATTTAAATTTCTATACCTCTCAAAAAAAAACACCCTTTATAATAAATTCTGTCTTATCTGAATTAAACAGTAAATTGTTTAAATATTATCTCAAGGACTACGCAGAAGCGTAATTAAATCATGGAATTTCATATGACACTTTCAATAACGTAAAACTGTTATGCTGTGAACGAAGCAAGTGAAGAGAATTGATAGAATCACACGCATACATTGGAGAACTCGATTCGCCTGCCTAAGATGTTAGAATCGTATAACAGTTGAAGGTGCAAGTGCTAATGTACTTGAAATAGCTTATCAGAAGAATCCAACAAAGCGTAATAATTTGATTTCGAATGAAATTAAAATTTTTGAAGATAAGTCAAATGAATCATTTTTTATATTCATGAGATGTTTACTGAAGATTCAAAGTAATAAAAGTAATTCAAAATGATCATTTTTAATAATGATACATGCAAGCGTTGGAAGGTAGCATATTTTATTCTTCGAAATAGTCACATTAAAATTGAATTTAATCAAAAGTCAAATACGTAAAACAAACAATAGACTTATGAAATGCAAAAAGCTTAGTACTTCTTAACTGTGTAATGATAATAAAACAAATGTTTTGAATGGTTTATTAATTAATAGTTATCTGTACCTACATCATGAGTCTTAATTCATAGATGAATGACGCCTATATTTAAAAGTTGTAATACCTGGATTTAAGATAGGATGACCTTGAAAACCTTTCATTTTAATGAGAAGCTCTCTTTTAAGTTTCGTAATGTTTTGATGGAATCAAGATACCGTATACTTCTGTATGCAAGCCAATAATTTTTGGAATTTTTCATGTTAACTATGAGCAAGCGATTTTAATTTTTTAACTTTTTGGTTGTGCAGAATGGGACACTTAACTTAAAATAAAAAAAAAAAAAAAAAAAATATTTCAAAGTAAGGGCGAGACTTTGAATTTCTTAACAGTTTAAAAAATTCCTATTCACACAATGAATTCTTTGAATGCGTATTGATGAGTTAACCTCGATTTTTTTTCCCATGATTGTTGACTAACACGTTTTCATCTACGAATTTCTCTCCCCGCATATTTTCTAAGCAAACAAACATGACTAGAGAAATCTGAATAGACATGATACCGTACAAGATAACAAGTGCATGGGGGAAGGGGAGATACATGTTATTGACCAATCGATAATATATTTTTTTTTAAAATACATAGATTTCATATTGAAATTATTTTACGAAGCGAAGGCTGATATCTGAAGTGTAACTCCGTTCTGACTCACATTCAAGTCATCCCCTGTTCTGACAAGACTGCACACGGATGAAAGACACGTGCATCTTGCTTTCCACGTGCATCTTACTTTCCACGTGCATCTTACACGACGAGCAGGAGGGAGCATCTACGTCATATCGACATTCAATCAGAAAACTGCAGGCAGCTGTATACCCCTCAACACTTATCAGAGAAGAAGCAGTATACCCCTCAACTCTTCTCAAGGAACCCTATTGTTACACGTGGTGTGAGGGGTTGTTACACGTGGCGAGAGGGGGATTGGCCCTCCCACCTTATCTAACAGGTTGAGAGGGGGAAAGGGGGAGGAGAAAACCCTCCTATTGGACGATGGCTCCGTTGGATGGGGGGAGGGGGGAATGGCCCTCCCTCTTTATCTAACAGGTTGAGAAGAGGAGGAGGGAAACCCTCCTATTGGACGATGGCTCCATTGGCGGGGGAGTTTGATTGACAGGTGACACGCCTCTTCTATTGTTCTCACTGGTGACCTGCTATTACTACTCACGAGCTGTGTGACACTTTGCGGAGTCTTGTTGGAACCACAGCTCCTGGACATCATGATTGTTCAACTCAGGAATGAAAAAGTTAGTAATCATGGCTCTATACCGATCACCATTGACTGTAACATTGTGGCCTTCATCGTTTTTGAAGAAGTACGGACCAATGAATACACCAGCCAGTAAAGCGCACCAAACAATCAGTTTTTCTCGATGTAACGGTGTTTCGACATACACTTGTGAATTAGCTTAACTCCAAATGCGGCAGTTTTGTTTGTTGACGTAGCCATTCAACCAGAAAAATTCGTTTATGAAAATCGACCATTATTTTCGAAATAAAATTGCACAATTTGAAAGCGTTGTTCAGGCGTGAGTCTATTCATGATGAATTGCCAAACCAAACTGAGAATAAATCACTTGACAGCTGTTAAATCGGTCGACATCTTCGAAAGTAATGCCAACTTAAACTTCTATACCTGGAAAAAAAACTATCTGTATTATAACCTTCAAAGCTTGATATATGTATAAGTTTAGGGAGTTCGATTTCAGTTAATATTTTGGGATTTTTAAGGATTTAAAATTTACATTAAAAATTCTTAACTATTTTCTACTAACTCTAGATTTTGATAAGATATATTAATTCACTGGTGAAGAGATATAATAGTTTTTGATGAAAGTAAACGAGGTATTAAAAATATACTTATATCAGTACCTCACAAGACTTTAATCTGTGATATTGTATTCATAGCGGAATTATAAATATATATATTCCAAATGAAATCATTGTTTTTTTTTATATTTCTACTAGCTGAAGTGTCCCTTTTTTGCAAGGGTTAATTTCCTAAGAATAAAAAAAATAATATTACTCTTGATACAACATCTGAAATTTAAAGAGAGTAAAATACGGTACAAAAAAAATGTATAGAAAAATGTAAGATAATTTTTAATCAGTGCACTTGTATTTTATCTGTAACGCCCTTTGAAGGTCATTTTTCCCAAACGGGCTTTTGTAGCGTATTTCTACTCCATGAATGGAACGTGCTTGCTAAATTTTAAGTCTTGTTCTAATAGTTCAAACAATGTATTTGGTAATGTATTATTCAAATAATGTATTTTCAATTAATGTAAATAATAATGTATTTGGGGGACGATTCAGGTAAAAGAGAGTGCATGGATTGGTGATAGATGTCTACCACATCATATCCCTTGATAGTACCGGGACTTGTTTCTCAGTGGTCAAGACCAAAGTTCCTGAATGGTCAGGGTCGTGACCTTGTTCCTGATTCTGTCGACATTTGGTGCCATTGAATGCCAATTATGTGGAAAGGTTCAAGTGCTTTAGATTTGCCCAAGATGGAGAACCTTACTTTGACGACGTGAGGAAGTCTGGGTACTTTGGTGTCAGCTTAGGTGTCGTCCTGATTATTTGACCCTGATTCTCAGAGTTAAGTGTTCTGTCGCCAGAAAACCTCGCACAAATTCACATCATTTTTTTGGAATAATCAAAATCATAATCATTCCTATTAAAAGTAAAACATCCATCAAAAATTCGAATGCTCATAATTATTCATATTTTCACTTTTTTTCTGCATTATTATGTTTTATTTTAATTAAAAGTTAAAAAAGCGTACAAAATAAGACAAGATATAGTACCAAATGATGCTGATAAATATAAGAAAGTAATGAAAATGTGTTTGCCTACAAAGAATCATACAAGTGGGAAAAGTTCTCGTTTTGGAATGATAGTACGAATTTTAAAAGTAGAAGTAAATAACTGAGAGAACAGAGCATTTTTTATAAGAGAAATGAAAGAAAAGACTCGAACACTTGCAATAACCAAGAGAAATGGAATTGTTGAACCGTCCAATAAGGGATTAATAGAAGTATATTTTTTTCTTCTATAATACGTCTAAAAGTATTTTATTATTTTCACCACAAATCCCTTCGATATTCGTGTGAAAACTTAATTTTATCACATGTTTGGTAAATGAATATCATTATGCGTTCATTTGATCTCACACAATGGATCTAGATGTAGTAATTATTCTAATTCCAGTTTTTTCTTTAGAATTTTTGTTTTAAAACTTGCTTTTTTTGCTTTTTGTACTCTGAATTTTTAAGTCATATAATCTTCTGAGTCCCTTTTTTATTACCTAATATATATGTACCTTATAAATTAATATTTATTTCAAATTCTAATCTTGATTTAATTTATGCTATATCAGCGTTTCTCAAACTGTAGGGTTTGCCCCCTTGGGGAGTGGAATAAACTTACGTAGGAGGGAGGGGGTGAGTATATCAAAAAGTCGAAAACAAAAGATTATTTTTAAAAAAAATTATTAGTTTACTGAAAGGAAGCAAAAGGTAATACATTCTGACATAATAAAAAATAAATAAATAAAAACAGATTTACACTAATATAATGAAGTTATAAATGTATCAATACTGCATAATGTGTTTCATAATGACTTTAATAGTACTGGGTTAGGAACAATTTTAATCATTACCAATGGCCCTATAGGCATGTAATAAAATTATACACAAAATTTAATATTTATACTAGCTGCATGGCCCGGCGGTGCACGGGCTTTCTCTACTTTTATAAATTCACCCTTTCCTTCAAAAAATGAGCACTTCTAATACTCTTTTTCAAAATGACCCCATCCCCTTCCCTGCTCCTCCGCTTAGCCAGGTGTTACTCGGGAAACAGTGCTTAAATGTTTCTCGCAAAAAGGGAAAGAAACAAAAAACACAATTTTTTTTTTTAAAAAAAACCCGTAACTTTTAGGATAATTTATCAATCTTTATACAGATTACGATTAATACCGTTCTACACACGGAAAAAAAGTTTTTTTTCGCGCTTTATTTTTAAGTTAATGCCTTCAAACTTCATATATAGATTGAAAACAATGGTAATTTTTAAACAAAAATGTAACGAAAATAATTTTTAAACATTTGTAGCAGAAAGGGGGAAATTAACGAAAAACACAATTATATTTTTTAAAAAACTGTAATTTTTTTTCTTTGTACAGATTAAAGAGAATATTGTTCTGCACTCGGAAAAAAAAGTTTTAATAGATTATTTTTGTAAATAAAAATGTTATTGAGTATTTAAATTTTAAGTATTTTTTGAAAAAATCATAAAAAAAAAGTTTTTGATATTCAATTCAATATTTATAGAGAATATTTATAGATTTTTTATTCTAGTGTAACTTTTCATCAACATAACGAGCTGAAAGTTAATGCCTTCAAACTGAACACATCGATTGCGAACAAGGGTAATAATTAAACAAAAATAATGCTGAAGTGCTTCTCGCATAAAAATCCAGCTTCGAACCTGGAAACTACCTTTTAGAAAGTACTGCGTTACAGAACTTAGCTACTCGTCTTTTGGGGAAAAGCAGTGAAAAGACCTTTAAAATAAAAGGAAGAGATATTCATTTCACATTACGTTATTTGTTAAAATAAAAAAAATTAACTTTTTTTTTTAAGTTAATGTCTTCAAACTTCATCTATAGATTACAAACAAGGGTAATTTTAAAACAAAAAACTTAAAAAATAATGCTGAAATATTACTTGCAAAAAGAAAAAAAAAAAACAATAAAACAAATTTTTAAAAAAAAAAAAAAAAAACTAATTTTTAAGATATTTAAAAAAAAAAAAATTCCGAGTACGTATAACATCGTTCTACACACGGAAAAAACGCGAGATTATTTTTATAAATAAAGAAGTTATTAAGTATTTAAATAAAATTTTGAGTATTTTTTAAAAAATCGCAAAATAAACAGTTTTTAACATTTAATTAATTAAGTGACTGGTTCTAAAAGACAAAAGCATAAACTTTTTAGTGTAAAATATTTTTCGTTAGCGTGAAAGAAAATACAAGCCGAACGATTTAGAAATCATTTTAATGAAAACGTATAAATTTTGACTCATTTTTAAAAAATCGTAAATATATATATATATATGATTATTTTGTAAAATAAATTCTACCGTATCGTGGCGAAATAAATAATCTTTCCAAATTTGTAATTATTTTTTGTCTGAGTCTCAAAGAAGAATTAGATCGTGTTTTAAAAATGTCTGAAAAAAAAAAAAAGGTCGAAAATTCGGAACTTCACCGTCTTGCTGGAAAAAATAGCACTAAGTATGCGTTTTAACGTTTTTAATTAATATCTTTTTAAATAATTGGAATATCGGAATATAAATGGTAAAAACCGATTCCCTTAAGTTATTCCCGGCCTTTTTGGTACCTTTTGCAAGATTCTGCGTCGTGCGGTTCGTGAAAAGATAGAAGTATATACATTTGTATATCAACGAATTTTAATAGTGTAGATTGATAATTTGTACAGCCGTATTGTAGCTTTAGTCAACGTTTATTATTATTGAATTCAAAACATCGTTATTTTTCGGAAGTGAGATACGATGAAAATTATGTTTGAAAATTGGGTCGCAAAGTATTGAAAGTTTGAGAGGCACTAGGTATAAATATTTTAAACGCAAATATTTCATTTCACATTTGAAGGATGTAAACCTATGTTTTCCTGCTTTAATTGCGATTCCTAGTAAAAGAATATTCTAATGGCTTACACCTGTCTAACTTCGTGTTTAAAACTTCCCTAAAATATTTACATAGTTTTAAAAAATTAACTAAATTTATCTTACCTTACCTTTATTTATCTTGGTTTTTTCCATTAAGTTTTTTTTATTTAAATGCAGAAATGAGAAAATTACTTTCTTCCTTTTTGGCATATAAACGAGAAGAATGCAGAACCCCCGCCTCACGATTTGAACTGCAGCGAAAGATCACATAAATGGTCGATCTGTAACTTAAGTTTAAATAATGTGAATAGACTCTATAAAAAAAAGACGCACACCAAGAACGAGTTGTCCGATAGAGATAAAAGTTGATGGGTAGAAAGTTTATGTATATTGAATAAAAATGGATTAAAATTTCAGAAAAATGAAATGGTTTATTTCAGAGCTACACAGTTATAAAGTAACGAGGTTAATAATGTGTTAACCCAAATCTAGCCTGGAGGCCAGCTACCATACGACATGACATAGAGAGATAAAACCCCCTGATAGTCCTTACGGCCAAATCTGCTCCAATTGTCGGGACAGGTCATCAACATTCTCTAGTAAATGTAGTCGCTTTCAAATCATATTCCCAGGTTTACTCGATTGGACAGTGAACTGGGGATCTGGCTGCCCAGAAAGTGCTGATACGCAGTAAGACAGTTCACAACAACACGCCCAAATGTGGTCTGTCATTATCTTGCTGAAAAAAAAATCAGTGTACTGCAAAAGGAATGGTAATGTGACGTCTTCGATTGTTGTGAACTCCTATCCTTCGATTCACGTAAGTTTTATGGCTTCAACCAGATATTTAATGACAATTGCAAGTGGCCATGGGGTCAATGTTTTTTGTTTGACCTCGGGCAAGCGCCGACACAGAGACTGGCAGTCATAATGGTGAAAAGAGAACCGGCACGCACTGACAATAGGCAAAGCCTGTATAAAAGAATCCTGTCTTCTCGGCCGGTGACGAGAGAATAGGATTAAAGAACATAGGTGGTGTGATGGACAAGTGTGTCCAGATGTCGGATACGAAATTATGCGTTCTTGGTCCAGACGGCCTGAGGGTGTGTTTGTGTTTTACGAGAGAGACTTTTGCGGCCTGCCAATGAGAAGGGACGAGAGACGCGTTGTAGGCCATTCCTGTTGTTTAGAAAAGGGTTTCTTTAGGAGACGGAGAAAAAAGAACCCTGGAGGGAGAGAACTTGAAGAGAGCCCTGGATGGGTAGATCTTGCGGAGAGCGCTAAAGAAGGAGACTTGTTCGGAGTGGAAAGGAAGGAGAGATGATGAATGCCGGTGTCGTTGGAGAATTAGAGTGGTATAGACTGACTGCACCGACTTGGCGTATAAACTGTAATTTATTGCTTCAATAACAATTTGTTGAGAAAATAAACAAACCATTTTTTTCCAAATTAGGCTGTGACAATTTATTGTTTGTTAGCTACTCACGACGTTATAGTAACAAAAAAGTTCTCAGAATCTCGTCAACGTACCGATGTGATGTATGTGTGCCTTTAATGACGACCAAAAAACCCGGCTGTCAAAAAAAAATTGCATCCCAGACCATAAATCCCTGTTGTGAGCGTGTGTGGTGTGCAACAGTGAAAGCAGTATCGGCATGCTGACCTGTGCGTCTCTGGACATGTGTTCGATGACCGTCATGGCACAGTTGGAAGCAGAATTCGTCCCTAAATACTACATGTCCCCCGGCAGCATAATTCTAATCAGATCAAGAAAAGCACGACTGCAATATAGCACGATAGTGTGTAGGCGTGATTAGCACTTAACGTAGCGGTCAGTACAAGCGTAAATTTAGCTCTATCTTACATCTGTGAATGGTCATATTGGGCACTCACGGGCGGGTCGCGTGTCTGATGGTTGATTAAAATGAATCATTTGCTGTGACAGTTGATCTCACAATCAATCCATCCTCCCGATCTTATGTGAACGTAGGTTGACCGCTACTATCATGACGCTGAAATCTGCCATTGTCACCCATTTTTAACAGCATCTTCCAATGCCTGCATCAGTTCGACCCGTAAGCCGATTGATTCTCCGATTTGCCCAACCTGCCTCTTTCAATCCAATGATATGACCTCTTTCAAACTCTGACGGCTGATTATAACGAGCTCGAATGCTGCTGCGAGGCATTTTTTCAATCGTTGAAAGTTATCCTAAATGGTAATGCACCAGAAATTTTGACCATCAAAATGAGAATCGCTTTTTATGGACACCTGCTGAGTACGCAGTTCCGATGCGCTGTAGATCCCGCCATTTATTCATTGGACACCAAATTTTAATCATTTGCACGTTCGGTACAAATGTCTTTGCATGCAAAATTTCATTACAATCGGGCAACTCCTTCTTGGAGCAACGTTTTTTTTTTGTTTTGTTCTGGAGTGTACTTTCTCACAGACGTCTTAAGGCGTGGGCCAGTGGTCAGGATTCCTGATGCTGATTTTAACATCGTTCCCAGAAGTGTTACTAAAAATACCACTCCTTGCTCTACCCGTATCCGAACGACTACCATCTGTGTAAATAACAAGTACAGAGTGTTTTTTTTCCAGGTATAGAAGTTTAAGTTAGCATTACTTTCCAAGCTGGCGACCGATGTAACAGCTGTCAAGTGATTTATTCTCAGTTTGGTTTGGCAATTCATCATAAATAGACTCACGCCTGAACAACACTTTCAAATTGTGCAATTTTATTTCGAAAAAATGGTCCATTTTCATAAGCGAATTTTGTTTAGCGATGAAGCGCACTTCTGGTTGAATGGCTACGTCAACGAACAAAACTGCCGCATTTGGAGTGAAGCTAATCCACAAGTGTATGTCGAAACACCGTTATATCCAGAAAAACTGACTGTTTGGTGCGCTTTATGGGCTGGTGGAATCATTGGTCCGTACTTCTTCAAAAACGATGAAGGCCTCAACGTTACAGTCAATGGTGATCGGTATAGAGCCATGATTACTAACTTTTTCATTCCTGATTTGAACAATCATGATGTCCAAGAGCTGTGGTTCCAAGAAGATGGCGCACCATGTCAAACAGCACGTGCCACAATCGATTTATTGAAAGACACGTTTGGTGACCGCCTAATTTCACGTTTTGGACCTGTGAGTTGGCCTCCAAGATCTTGTGATTTAACACCGCTAGACTATTTTCTGTGGGGCTATGTAAAATCATTGGTCTATGTGGATAAGCCACAAACGCTTGATCATTTGGAAGACAACATTTGCCGTGTTTTTGCCGATATACGGCCACAAATGTTGGAAAAAGTCATCGAAAATTGGACGTCCAGATTGGACTACATCCGATTCAGCCGTAGAAGTCATATGACAGAAATCATATTTAAATGTAATGACACAAGATTATCTTTCGAATAAAAAAAATCATGTCAATGGAATAATACATCGTTGTTTTATTGCAATTTAAAGTTCTATATCTCTAAAAAAAAACACCCTTTATATGCGGCAGGAAAAAGGTCAAATTAGAAGTTTGATTAAACCCCTAAGGGATATGATCAATTAGCGGTAGACGTTTAAATAACGTCTCTTCAAAGTTCTTCCCCTGATGAAAGTGAGGGATTTGAACAAATCCTTGATCTGTTTCAGTAAAATAATGAAATAATTTTGTCAGGATTTTAAAAGTGTTTATTTAACAAATATGGTGCATTATTCAACATAAAAGTATGTAATACAACAATAGTCAATGAAATACAAATTTTTGATTCGAAACTAGTTAACAAATAATTAGAAAATTAATATATTTTCTTATGTGTAACAGCCTTTCCCTCGGTTACTGGAAATTTGTGGGAGTGATTTCTTGTAAAAGGACGGAAATGTGCAGCAAGAAACCGGGAAAGCACACTCGGTGACATCAATCGACTTGACCTGTCAACTCACCCGCTTCATAGTTTATTTACTAATGATGGCCTGCTACGGGCAAGGGAGGTCTTGCACAAAAAATATCCATCCCCATGTTAATCTTATAGTGCATTTTTTTTATAAAAAAATGAGTTTTATATGTCAGGGATCGTTAGTACTGCCTGTTTGGTTTGAAAGTATAAAGACTCCAACCCCCCAGATGCCATTCCCCTGGACACCATTTTTCTAATGCAAATTCTGTCTAGTTCATTTCATCATTTCACTGAAAGAGTGGAAGGATTTGATAAAATCACTTACTTTTAACAAGAAAATCGTGACGACTTACGCATCTTTTCTTTAACAAGTCCTTTGAGTTCTTTGGGCCAGAATTAATGGCAACTCTTTTCCAACCAAATCTAAGAAACGAGAAATGAAGAGATGTAAATAATATAGGATAAATATAGGATCTTAGGGCAATAAGAGCAATGATGGCAATGGCGGCAATGTAATGGTAGTGTAAAGGAATGCTCGACAATTAAAGTGCAATTGAGAATTGGCTGAGTATTGAAGTTCGTTATTCAAAGATTCAAGTTCTACGCGCCGTGGATAAACATATTGTTGATTGATTAGAAGCTAAAGGTACAGCTGCATACCACTGTAGATAAAGACAAGTTTATTACAGAATAATATAAGGTAGGATATATTATTTACTATAATTATAATTGAAGTTTAGGCGGTTCAGATATTGATATAGGTCTGTATTATATTGTGTGTTACGCATTGTGTCATCGTAGATTCTCGCATTCATTAATTTATATCTTTGTTTAAAAAGTTTAAGTTGAATATCTTAATAAAGTCATATTAAGATAATATTTGATTCTAGTTCTTACGTTGACCCTACACCTCTAGCTCACGCTGATACTTTGAGGGATGTATTTCAAGGGCAGGTACATCACAAAATGACCTTGACCAAACTTTATTTTAACGTATCCCGTCCATTGATCATATTCCTTAGGGATTTGATTAAATTCCTAATTTCGTCATTTCCCTGCGATATATAGACCAAGCGCTATACACCATCGTTATCATTCAGTTCAAAGGGGGCAGTTGGTCGAGCCAATCTGTGCGATTGTTAATACACATTTATTTACTACTTGTTATTGTTTTTACGAGTATTTGAAAACGAATACTACATATATACTGTGTACTTATATGGGTCATAGGTAGTGCCTACATTTGTGTAGTGGCCCAGGTCCTAATTTTGCTAGGTCTGTAGATTTTTTGTATGATATTCAAATATTCTATTATCAAGATTACATGCAACAAAGACGAATGCATTGCATTCAGACATACAGAATAAAATTTTGAGTCTAATCATTTGAACATTAGACTATTGGAATAGATGTTAATCATATCTTGGTTCCTAAATTATAACTTTACTCCTTAGGTAGAAACTCTTCTTTTTTTCAATTTTTCATGCTCAAATTTCTATCATAAGAGATTTATTGTATTATTGGTTAATATCTGAAAATATATATCATAAGGGTATAATATACCTCAACAAACAGTATTCGTATACTTATATGAATTTAATAATACAATAAAGTCTATCGTCAGCGAACTTTAAAATTTTTGAATGAATGTATATGTATATGAAGAAAAGAGTAAAACTCAGAAAATAACGTTGTTGTGAAGAAAAGAAAACTAAATTATTTCCAAATCAACATTAGAAGTTTTATCCATATTTAGGCATATATTTTAACTTTATAAACGCACTGAAATCATGTGAAATTTAAATTAAATTAATTGATAATTAAATTTGACATAATAATTATAAAGATTTATGTGTCTACGTTCACTTTTTAAATTTTATTTCTTAACTTCTATTCTTTGTAACGAAATGTCCTGCTGAATCAAATTCCTTGCATGCAAAAAAATCTGATAACCGAACCTATACCTCTGGCCGAAACAACAATTTTTTCTACCACTCTGAGGATTATCCGTCTGACAGACTGGTACGCAAATTTTTTTGAATTTTATTACCTTGAGGACTGTTTTAAATGTCCTTATCGCTCATGAAATTAAGTATTGCCCAAATAAGAAGATGTGTGGGGTTAAATCAAGCACAATATTTGTGTGTTTGAAGATTTTTACTTTAGAATATTTAACTAAAAGCATGAAACACATAAACAAAAATACAATTTTTAACATTCAATCCCTTATGAAGCACACTGTATTAATATATTTTTACTACAAGATTTGAGACTAGTATTTATGTAAAACTGATAAGAAATTATTTATATTCATGTAAAAGTAATTAATAATTATAATACCAAAAACGAAAAAACTATAGGAACAAAAGTAATGCAAAAGTAAAACTAACAATGAATAAAATTATAGGAACAACAGTAAACATAACATTTTTATAGAATACAAATATCATATGTTTTTTGGAGTTCCATATTTGACGCATTTGTATGACGTCATTCTATTTTTTTTTTTTTTTTTTTAGATACAAAAAAATGCCATTTCCTTCTTTTTTCATGGCTGCCACCTATAATAATAATAAATAATTTTAAAAATGCAAATTAAAATATTATAAATTAAATATTGTCGATAAGTAGGAATATCAATCTGCGAGGCGGGATACTAAAACATACGTACGGAGGAATATCCGTCTGACAGACGGTGATTGATAAGGAAAATCGCACATACCGTGAGTTGAAAAAAATCGCCTAGCACCACCACGTGATTCTCTCACTTGAAAGAGATGGCCTTGGTGGAGCCCAACGGAAGAAGTCAAAGCAGCCCACCTCAAAAATCACATCAAAGGGTCAAGCATGATTGAGGACGGTCGGTACTGGGGAGGGTGACCACCAAGATTCTATTGTACAGAATTAATCCCGTCCGTGAAATATGTTAAAGATAATCCTAGTAAAAAACCTATACCTTACAGGTTCACTATAAATTTGGTAAAGAAAATTAAGTGAACAATTAAATTATGTGCAATATAATCAATGAGTTGTAAAGATAAACATAGCAAACGCGCCCTAAAATTTCCTCAGACAGAGAGAAACTGCTTCGTATATTTACTGCAATCAAGCTAATAAAAATAGCCTTTAGATTAAAAACGTAATTAATTAAAATACTTGCTTACTAAGAATAAAATAATGTGGCACATTTTCTATCATTAAACCTTTTCAATTCCCTCAGGTCAATATAATAAATATTACGGTTACTTTACGAAATGGATTTTAATATGTCAAATGCGTGTGTGTATGTATACTTTATTAGAAAAAAATCGATTTTATTGATTTTAATAAAATATAATTTTTAAGCGTGAAACATAAATATGTGATTGAACAAAAAAACAAATATTACTTGCTGAACGGAGTTCCTTTTTTTTTGTTTTGTTAATAATATAATTAAAATTTTAGTTTGGTATTTTTTTAAAAAAAAAAAAATCTTTTTATGTAGGATACAGGAAGAGGGTATTTTAAGCTTTCATTGTCAAAGCTATATTGAATATTGTAAAATGAATTGATAAAGAGAAAAAGGGTGTGCTTACTTTCTGATCTTACATACAAGAACACACTCTCCGGCAAGAACCAGTGGAATTGAAGTATTATAAATATTAAAGATAGGATTTGACTTTTCCGTTGAAAATTCTTTATGTCCAATAAGGTTTAAAACTGTATAATCAAAGTAGAACTTAGTAGCCCTTTTAGAGGAAACCAGTGAATCACTAAATGAATCTTTTAAAGTCGTTGAAAGAAATTCTTTTGATATTCTCTAACTTCTTAAAATATAAGGAATTTGTGTTCTGCCTTTGCTTGTGACCACAATTGCGCAAGGTATAAATAAATGAAGGTTATTTACATAGGTTATGTTTGCAACTACAAACGAAACTAATAAATTCTTTGAAACTATTACGTTGCTTAAAGTATTATTTTAATAAATAAACTGTTTAAAGCTGTACAAATAATTAGTTTTATTCTTAGAATATAAATAATTCACAAATATGACGTTACAACTAATATTATTTTATGAGTAAGAATAAATAATTCATTTGACAATATTAATATCCTCTTGTTTTTTATTGGCCGAAATAATCCATTATAAAACATAAATGAGATTGTTTATAAATATATAAGAAACTTAAATTGTAAAATTAGTAGTTTTATCTTCTATCGTGTAACAATAAACACACACACTTTTTTTTTTCTACCGTGATAATTTTTTTTATTGTACAATGATAGTTATGTACTTTCCAAAGGTAAGTAATACAAATTTCAAAAATGTGTTTGCAATATTATTTCTTTTGAGATAAATATGAATATTAGCTTGAAAAGTTCACGATTTTTTCCAAATTAGTTAAAATTTTTATACGGGAATTTTTAGTTTAATATGAGGAGCTATTGTGTACACCTTATGTGAACTTAGTTTAGATAAATACAATATATAGAGTTTTATAATAGTATTTATCCATAGTAAAAGTTAAATAATGTTTTACAGTTTGTTTAATTCTGACAAACTAAATTAGAACATGACATTTATTGTCTTATTTTTTCAACCCTTTAAAATGTCTTAATCGTTCCTTTAAAATTTTGTTTTTGTGAAAAAAAATTTTTAGTTTTCCACAAAACTCATTTCTCGAAATCTATAAATATCTAGTCTGTCTATAAGTAAATGCTTTTTCTGCTCCCCCCATGATGAGGAATTTCTACCACCAGTTTTACAACTTTTTGACTAAGACCCCTTCTACACGCCCTATGTTATCGCATATATATATGTCCCCCTTTGAATAAAAGTAACTATTTTATTGAAAGGATTGCTGAAGAGAGATTTTTATAGCCTACTTTGGAAACATTTAGACAAATATTTACGCCAAAGTCCTTACAGCAACCAACGTCATCTTAGAAGCATGTCATTTCTAACCCTGCTTTAGTACAGTACTCCTGAACCCTCAAGAGAATCTTAGTTTTACTTTATGTAAACGAAATTTTCGGTAAGTAAATGAACTTATTTTTTCTCTTATTATGTATTTCCTTTTGCTGTATTGTTTTTATTTATATTACATTCTTTCATGCCAGTTTGATTTATATCTTACTGTTTACTTACACGTGCAAATTTTAGGCCTAACAGTTTTTCAAACACGGTTTATAATCTTCAATTTTTCTTGCAATGTTATTTATACATTTTCTATTAAAATGATGGTTGCAGGGACACTTTAAAGCAAGGTTTAACTGGGTCTGGGGCTAGAGCTTCCTTATATTTCAGACTAGGCTTCAATAAGATCACAATTCGAATAAATTCATCGGTCAATTTTTTTTCCGGTAGTATTCTACGAAGAACTGGGAATATCGGACAAAATGTAAACTGCCTACAAGTCATGAACGGCTTCCATGTGTAGGCCTAGGCCTACCACCATTTACCGTCATTACTCATTGAGTCAAAAGGCAGAAGTTGGTCGAGGTGGTTTGCTCAATTCTAAGTCATGGAAATTATTTGCTCGAGTTATTGTTCGTACGAGTATTTGACAACGAATGCTTTGTACCGTATATTTTTAAGAGTCACAAGTGGGGCCTGCCTTTGTGTAAGGGCCCAGGGCCTCAACAAGTCATAAGACGTCCCTGGATGATTATACAGTTTCTTATGAAAGAGGCTGAGCCTTAGTTCTCTGCCTTAATGCAATGCCTTATGAAACGCATAATTTTTCATTTTGGTTAATTGATTTCTGATATGTATCGGTTTCTTGCTGTTAGTTCTAGATTTCAGAATTAAGCTTTCGGGTTTTAATTGATACATCTAAAATCTGTTATGGTATTTTATTTATTTTATATACATTTTAATATAGGTTGTTATATTTTTTTTACTTTAATTATTTAATTTTTTATGCTTTTAGATATATTTTATATTTTGCATTCATATATATATATATATATATAAGTGAGCATGTGTATGAGAATTATGACGTAATATATTTCATATTATTTTGAATTCATTAACTGATATCGAGTTCTATATTTAATAAATACCAGTCAGACATAAAATAACGAAGTCAGTAACACACATAGGAATTTTTGAAAGCGTCGGGTGGGGAGGGTCCAGGGCGTATCCTTCTCGTACCATTTCCCAATACCCTGTGAAACATGTTCTTTTAGTTTTGTCGATTGGAGGGAGCAAAAAACAGTAAATATTAAATTATTGAATAAATAATTTATTTTAATTAATCAAATTAATGTGTATTAACACATGTGCGTCCTGGTTATTGGTATTTTTTAAATATTTCACTTTCGTGACAATTCAAACATTTTCTGACCCATGTTTGTTTTTCACTACAAAGTAGTGAACCGTCCCAGTTGTCTTAAAACGATATATTTTTTTCGAATATTTTTCGCTTGCAAGATATGAAATGTAGTTAAAATTCAGTTACACCCATAAAATTGTCGCTACTCCAGTGTTGTTTACAATCACTAACCGTAACTGTTTTTAATAGAAAAAGAATATCATTCTATACCGGAAAAACTTCAACCGCAAAAAGCAAAATTGATATATTTGATTTCTTGACGAAGAATTTCCCACCAAATCTTTAATACAATGTTTTTAAATAAGTGAATTTCTGAGAGCAACGGGCCATAACTGACCTACTTTAAAAGGCTCGGTGGGCCACAGGTTGTGTATCGCTGCTCTAGAGGGTGCGTGATCAGGGATGCTGGTATAAATGCTACATGTACTATATTTAGAAAATCATTACATATTTTGGCAATAACGATGGTGTTGACAATATCGTAAAATCGAGAGCTTTCTGGTAGTGGAGAGATCTTCTAGAAGAATTAATCTAAAAACGAATATGGAGAAGACAAAATATATGTATTATGGTTGGTTAGAAATCATTCCTTATTAGTTTGAAATTGACTTCTTTAAATTTGAACATGTGAAAAATTGTACCCATCAAAGAACAAATAAGTTATATAGTGTTATGAATTTTGTCTAAAATATTGTAAATTAATTGCAATTGTTTGTTTAGTGCATTTAAATTACTCTATGTTATATTTAATTCATGTCAAAATTGCAACATTCACAAGCAACGCCGTCCCTTACGTTAAAGTGATGAATCAATGCCGATAGAACCAAGTTGGCATCATTTTTGTGACCAAGATGGTGGCGACAAATTTGCTGACTTCGACGAGTTCGGTACCCTATGGATAATTCTAGAAATTAGTGGAGAAATCCATAATTTCAAGACCAATGATGCAAGCGGATCTATCTTGAAGTAAAATGAGATGAGTGGAACATTAACCCTTTAACGGGCGCAAAGCTAAAATACACTTTTCTGTGATAAAGTACTTGATAAAAGTAATGTTTTCATCCTCTAAAAACCTTATTTAGTGACAAAAAAAAATCTGATCAGGGGTTTTATTCCTGCGTGTGGATAGACGTTACAGCCATTGCGCGTTGACGACGTTTAACTTACTTTCTAGGACAGAAAAAAGGAATAATTATACAATAAACTTTTAAATGAAAATTAACATTTATGCTAATAACTATTTCAATAACAATTAAGTACAAAATGAACGTTCAATAAAATAATAATAGAATAATTATACAACATAGAATACTTAGAATATACATTGAAATTGGTGTATATCCACAGTTCATAGTTTATTTAATTTATTATAAAAAGTTTTAAATAGAGTAATATTGTCACGGAGTTCGAAAGAAGTACACAGTTCAATTAAACAAACAATTAGATTTATTCTAACGCTGGGAGCTCGATACAACACTGGACTGAGAACATGCCCAACTGGCGATGAACTCTGCTTTTATACACTTCGGAATATTCGAGAAATAACCAGTATGCACTCTAAAGAATGATCTGGATTCATCTAGAACCTAGAGAAACAATACATTAAAAACGGAAACAAAATTCCAGTCTTTGGATAAATCTGCCGGGGCCGGAATTCGAACCCGAGACCTGAGGAAGTTCAGTCCAACGCTCTGCCAACTCGGCTATCGGGACTTGTAGCAAATTATGCGTGTGGCATTGCTCCCCTCGAAAAGAAGACAGCGCCCCGCTGTCATTTTGTTCAAGGGTCTTTATTCTGGAACGAGTGATGGGTCCTTTGTATGATTCTTTGGGAGGAATATCCTCGGTTTCGATTTGCTCGGCGGGATCATGGTACGGTTTCATACGCAGTACATGGACAACTTCTCTTAGTTTTCTTTTTCGTGAAGCAGGATCAAAATCTTGTACTTCGTAAGTCACGGCTGATAAACGGCGTAGCACCTGATACGGTCCAAATACCTTCTTAAGAGTTTTTCGGAGAGACCGACTTTTCTCACTGGAGTATAAACCCATACGAGATCTCCGGGAGCGTAGGATACCATTTGGTGTTTGGAATCGTAACGTCGACGATCTTTGTCTTGAGCTCTCAGAGTGTGCACTCGGGCTAGCTGTCGTGATTCTTCGGCTCTGGCTGCTATCTTGGTGATGTTATTGTCATCAAAATCGTTAGGACAGAATGGTAGCATTGTATCTAGTGTCGTTTCCGCTTCACGACCATGAAGTAAATAGAACGGCGTAAAACCTGTGGTCTCTTGTTTAGCGGTATTATAAGCGAAGGTTACAAATGGTAGAATTTCATCCCAATTTTTCTGCTCTACATCCACATACATTGACAACATGTCGGCCAAGGTCTTATTGAAGCGCTCCGTCAGTCCATTTGTTTGGGGATGATACGCCGTTGTGAAACGATGATCAATGTTACACAAGTCGACGAGAGAGAAACAAGTCTGGATCGAAAGACGGCTCCACGATCTGTGATAATTACTCGAGGAGCTCCATGCCTGAGGACAATTTCTTCAAGTAAGAACTTCGCTATTTCGTCGACGACTTCGGCTGTCGGCAAGGCTTTTGTTATTGCATATCGTGTTGAGTAATCCGTGCAGACTATTATCCATTTGTTTCCATGAGCAGACTTTGGAAATCTCCCAAGGAGATCAATTCCAATGCGATGGAAAGGAGCTATAGCTGGAGGGATGGGAACTAAACGTCCAGGTGGTCGTTGAGGAACGGACTTTCTCCTTTGGCACTCCCGACAATGCATGACATACCGAACGACATTTCGGTACATTCCCGGCCAGTAAAATCTCTTGCGTATCCTGTCATAAGTTTTCGCGAAACCAAGGTGTCCTGCGGTGGGGGCGTCATGAAAGTGCCTTAGTATGTCTGCTCGTAGATGTTTAGGAATGACTGGCAACCACAACTTTTCATCTGGATCAAAATTCTTCCTGCAAAGGATACCGTCGATAAATCTGAATTCTTCGTTTTTGGATGAGTTGCTCAAAAGTTTTAATTTCGCAAGGTCTTGATCCTTTTTCTGTTCCATCGCAAGGTTCATACTCGTCGTGACTGCTAAAAATTTGTCTGATGTTTCCGTTTCCTCTTCCACTGGATTTCTCGAAAGAGCGTCGGCGTCACTATGCTTCTTACCGGTTTTATATTTTACGTCAAAATCATGCTCTTTGAAGTCGGAGGGCCCATCTGGCAAGCCTTCCTGAAGGATCCTTTAAATTCATGAGCCAGCACAAGGAATGATGGTCAGTTACAACAGTAAAGTGTTTTCCGAATATGTACGGCCGAAATTTGTTGGTAGCCCATACGATGGCAAGACATTCCCTTTCTGTGGTGGAATAATTCTTTTCGGCTTTTGTCAGAGTTCTAGAAGCGTATGCTATAACTTTCTCGACATTATTCTGAATTTGTACTAGGACAGCTCCGATACCGTACCCGCTTGCATCAGTATGGATTTCTGTAGAAGCTCTTTCGTCGTACATCCCCAATACTGGATCCGAAGTAAGTGCTTTCTTAAGACTGTTAAATGCTTCCACCTCTTCAGGACCCCAATGAAACTCCACGCTACTTTTCAGCAACGACTGCAAAGGTTCGGCGAGATAACAGAAACCTTTAATAAATCTTCTAAAATATGAACAAAGGCCAAGAAAACTTCGTATGTCATGTATATTCTTTGGAGTGGGAAAATTTCTTACGGCTTTTAGTTTGTCGGGATCGGGACGAACGCCATTACTAGATACAAGATGGCCCAGAATCTTTACTTCTTGGGCAGCGAAAAGACACTTCTTTGAATTTAATTTAAGACCAGCTTCCTGAAGACATTTTAGAACAAGTCTTAATCGTATAAGATGGTCTTCAAAAAGTTTCTGAGAACACTATTATGTCATCTAGGTAACAAAGACACATAGTCCATTTAAAATGGCGTAGCAAATTGTCCATCATTCTCTCGAAGGTCGCAGGTGCATTACAGAGACCAAACGGCATGACTTTAAACTCGTATAAGCCTTCGGGGTAATAAATGCCGTCTTTTCACGATCCGCTTCGTCTATTTCTATTTGCCAATAACCAGATCGGAGATCCATGGAAGAAAAGAACATGGCACCTTTCAGACAGTCGAGCGTATCGTCAATACGAGGCAGAGGATAAACGTCTTTTTCGTGACGCTATTCAGCTTGCGATAATCGACGCAAAACGCCAACTACCGTCTTTTTTTTTCTTACGAGCACAATGGGTGATGACCAAGGACTTTCAGAGGGTTGGACGATACCTTCATCAAGCATTTTCTGAACCTCTTCATGAATGATGCGTCTTTCAGTCGGCGAGACTCTGTAGGCTCGTTGGTTGATTGGAGCATGATCACCAGTAAAAATCCTGTGTTTCACATTCGTCTTCGCGGCTGTCGACTTGTCGGTCTTCGTGAAAAGCCCAGAAAATTTCCGGAGTAGTTCGGATAGCTTGTTTCTCTGTTCGTCACTTAACTCGGGTGACATCATTAACGAACAATTCATCTGTGACTCCGAAGTTTCTTGCTGGTCATCAAGCAACCCGATGTGTCGGAAATAACACATAGATGCCCTTCATTTAGTGGTTCAGCTTGGCCTATGCACATTCCTCTAGGGATGATTTGGTTTCGGAACTGCAGGTTGGTAACCCAGACATCACTTTTTCCGTTACGATATGTGGATACCATGGACGGTGTAGCAATATTTTTCTCGAAGAGCAAATGTTTGCTGCCGTCTAGAACTACATTTATGTCTCCTCGGGTTTGATATCCTGATACTGTTATTCTAGTTAAAGAATGCGGCTTAAGTGTATAGTCCCTGGTGGCATACAAATTCCAGGCGTCAGGCGCTGTGGAGTCTCGACAGATGTCTTCTAGAACAAGTTCATTTTGTCCACAGTCTATAACGGCTTGAGACGCCTCTAAAAAGTCCCATCCTAGGATGACGTCATGGCTACAATGTGATAAAACAATAAATTCAAAAGGCAGTTCTCGATTGTTTATACGGACACGTAAAACACATTTCCCTATCGGCCGAACAAAATTTCCATCCGCAACTTTCAGCATAACGCTCTTGGCATCAACAAACAGAACTTTCTTTAAAAATCGGTGATACTTATCGGATATGACAGAAAACGATGCCCCAGAATCTACTAGAGCACGTATCGGCTTCTTATCTATTATTACGTCTGTTGGTTACCAGTCATCTTGGCGGTCGACGGAGGATTTCAGTACACGCGGCCTCACCTCCTTGGAAGGTCGCTCTCTTTAGTTTTCCTCGCTCCTACGGCCTGGCGACTGACTGGATCGGCGATATGGCGACGGGGATCTGTAACGACGTATTGGGAATCGGCCTCTCGTGGGACTTGGCGTAAAACGGCGAGAAGAGTTTGGTCGGCGTATTTCTTCTTCAGTGCCAACGTCGTCGAAGTTCCGTCGGCGGTTTCGAGAGTTGTCAAAGACAGCCTTTCTCTCTCGGCAGTAGCGCATTACATGTCCAGGACGTCCGCAGTGGAAACAAACAGGTCTGTTGTCAGCCGTTCTCCACACATCTGTTTTTCTTGGTTCAGGTGGGAATTTCTGAACAGGAGCTCTGTATTTCCTGGTTACAGCGGCGTATGTTGGTCGTGGTCTAGTTTCTGTAGGTTTTGTTGACACTGGGGCCAAAACCCTTTCAACTTCGTCTTGAACGATCTCTTCTAAGGATTGGGGATCGAGTCCAAAGATTCTTGCGTCTGGTTAACTAGTCGATGGACTTCTTCTCGTACGATTGTGCGAATAAGAGAGACCAAATCAGTCTCATCCGTCAGGGATGCAACCGGTATGACGTTTGGAAGCCTTTCAAATCTCGGTCGACCAACTCTCTTCTGCTTCATATCTTCGATATAGTTGCACCATTTGATAAAACTTGCTGTGTCGTTGATTTCTCTCGTCAACAGGGCCTGATAAATATCCTCAGCAACACCTTTCATTAGGTGTGACACTTTTTCGTCTTCTTTCATCAGAGGATTTACCTCTTGGCAAAGTCCTAATACACTTTGTATGTAGGACTGCGTACTCTCGCCTGAACGCTGGGCTCGGCATTTTAGTTGTTCTTCTGCCCTTCTGGTATATTTTTGACGGTCACCGAAAAGTCCACTTAGTCCATTTTTAAACGCTTCCCAGGAATTTAAGGCGTCTTCGTTGTTGACATACCACTGTCTCGCAGTTCCGTCAAGAAAGAAATAAACGTTAGCCAGGCACATCATGTCATCCCACTTGTTAAAGTTGGCTACTCGATCGTACTCTTTAAGCCATTTGAGAGGGTCTTCCCCAGGCGCTCCTCGGAAGGTCGATGGGCTCCTCCATTGCTGTAACGAAGGTGTTACTACAGCGGGCTTGGCTTCTTGCTCGGTCGGCATTTTTGTCCTCTTCCTACTATTTTCTTTTAACAGTCGAATTCGGGGGATAATCCTCTCTTAACCGGAGGCTCCTGCGAAGGTTGTCACTATTATCCACGTTTGACGTAATTGTACCCGGCGCCTCCACCAAACTTGTCACGGAGTTCGAAAGAAGTACACAGTTCAATTAAACAAACAATTAGATTTATTCTAACGCTGGGAGCTCGATACAACACTGGACTGAGAACATGCCCAACTGGCGATGAACTCTGCTTTTATACACTTCGGAATATTCGAGAAATAACCAGTATGCACTCTAAAGAATGATCTGGATTCATCTAGAACCTAGAGAAACAATACATTAAAAACGGAAACAAAATTCCAGTCTTTGGATAAATCTGCCGGGGCCGGGATTCGAACCCGAGACCTGAGGAAGTTCAGTCCAACGCTCTGCCAACTCGGCTATCGGGACTTGTAGCAAATTATGCGTGTGGCAATATTTTTTGAGGATATAAATTAGTTATTTCACAAATTTGTGATGAGCGATTTACTAAGGGAATTAATAATATGCAAACGTTTTCTCCAAGCAGAAAAGCTGTAATGAACGATTTTCGAGTGAGTGAGTGAGTTAATATTAACGTCGCACTGTTCAGCTACACGAGGGCTTTTGGCGACGGACCACGTAATTTTGAACCATGGTCAAGTGACGTGGACGACACCTGAGCTGGCACCCCCTCTCCTAACTACCACACCACACCAACGGGAGGACGTTTCAGCTCTCGACAGATTTAACGTGCATCGCTGCCCTACACGACGCGTCTTTAATGGTACTGGGATCGAACTCATGACATGCCTGCCATGGTTGGATACCGTAACCACTGGGCTACCGCAGCCCCCTGAACGATTTTCAAAGGTGAGAATCTTGTACCACATATTGTAAAGAATGTTTGTTTTCATTTCCAACCCCCAACAATCTCACGTAATTGTAAGTGTTAGCTCTCCGGTTCAGGAAATATGTCCTTTTTCTGTTCTATGTGGGTAGTGGATAGAGCGTCTAACCACATATAAAAGGTTTTCAAAAACCTAAATAAAACTTTTTTTTAATTGTACAATTGCTTAATTCGTTCTGATGATAGAAAAGTATACTTAAGACTGTCAAAATTTTTTCAAAGATCAGACATTTTATTTCTAGCAATCAAAATATAATTTGTAGATTTACACCAAGAAAAACTGTTTTTAACTACCCATCAGAGGACAGGAAATGTAAAATAAGGTATCGTGCTGCCATCCGTATTAATTTATATCCGTTTTAGCTTCACAACACGCATATGGATAGACTAAATATCAAACACCCGCTTGGAGAAAAAAAAATTTTAATATGTGGCTAGACGTATTATCCACTTCCCGCTAAACGGTTAAGTAAGAATGAGCCGAGAACGAACAACATTAAAAATTTTAATGCAGCTCACTCTAATAAAAGATCAAATGGAAGACCTAAAAGGAGATGTAGAAACTAGGTGGACGCGGACTTTTCCATTTTAAAAGGAAAGAACTGGAGATTAATTGCTGATGAAAAGGCATAATGGAAATAAGGTGTACAAAGGGCTATCATGTCTCTGCTGCTGATGATGACGATTTATACAGGTAGTACTAATACAGTCGTTACTTGATTTCAAAATTACTATGTTTTCCAGATGACTTGCAAAAAGTGGTAATTGAAAACAAAATTTGCTTCACTTTATTTTTAAGATATTCAAAAAATGTTTTTATGTCCAGTATATTTATTGTATATAACGTTACTATGCAAAGTTTGAATTTCGTATCTTAAATAAAACTTTTCTTCACTTTTAATTCCTCAACGAGTACAGGGTTAATTTTCGGCTGATCACGTTAAGTACACTGCTGGCCACCGTAAATGCAACACTCTTAAGGAAGCATGCAAATAACATGAAATTTACAACATGTATTAGCAGATGTGAGATATGCAAATTATTAGAATTTAAGCGCAGACACACATCACGCGTGCCTGTGGCGCCACCTCAAAGCGCTATTTAAGACTTTGAGATTTCGACTATTTCAAATTCGGTAATTGTGTTTTTTTTTCAAAAAAAAAAGACCAATATGTCTCGTAGAAAACAGAGATCAGCTTTTGATCAAGTATCCGAGTTTGACAGAGGAAGGATAGTGGCCTACCGAGATTGTGGGTTATCTTTCAGGGAAATCGGTAGTCGTGTTGGACGAAACCAAACCACTGTAATGCGGATATGGGACCCTTGGATGCAGGAGAGTACGAAGGACCAACGTGGTCGATCGCATCCTCCTCAGTGCACTACTTCACATGAAGACAGGCAAATTGTGCGCATGACAGTGGCGGATCGCTTAGACACATCACGAACCGTAGAACAGCGAGAATGTAACGCATCATTCAGTGTCTGTGCATACCATTCGACGTCGTTTACAACAGACTGCTCTGTACGCAAGACGTTCATTGCTTGGTCTACTCTTGACGCAGAACCACAGACGTCTTCGCGGCTAATGGTGCGATGAAAGAAGGATGTTGGCGGAAGAATGGAATGATATTGTCTTTACTGAAGAGTCGCGCATCTGTCTGTAACATTGCGAAGGTCGGATTCGAGTCTGGAGACACCGTGGAGAGAGGATGCAGAAAAGCTGCGTTATGTACTGTCATACTGGTCCTGAACCGGTATTATGGTATGGGGTGATATTACATATAACTCTCGCCCTTCTCTAGTACGCATTGCCAGTACTTTAAATAGACAGCGCTATATTTCCGAGGTGTTCCAGCCAGTTTTCCTTCCTATTTCCAAAGAGCAAAAATATAGAAAGGGAAATCCCTCCCTAACTAGAAGGTCAAAGTAAGAAATGTAAGAGGAGAAAGGGTCTGAAAATAGAGTTTGGGTAGGGGGGAAGGGGTATTATTTTTAAGTGCCAAGGTTCTTGGTAGGTTAAAAATGAACACATACTTATTTTTAAAAAAAATATTACATTAAGGTATACGACTACGTTCGGAACCGTGATTTAAAAAAGCGCATAAATGGATAACTTTCGTGATATTTAATGTCGATTAAAAAGAATACAGGAATAAATGTGTTTTAAGAACATTATGGCAAAAAAAAATATATTTAAACGCAATATTTTGGCAAACAATTCACTTGGAATATTTCTATTTTCAAAACTTTCTCATTTTATAAAAAAAAATTTTCTATAATAATAATATTTTGCTTATATAAAGTAAATGCTTCGTTAGAGGGTCTGAATTAGGATATTTAAAAAAAATCACATTATTTTCAGAGTTACTACCAATTGAAATAATTATCGGCGTTTTTATCTTAAAATTAATCCCCCTGCTGTACCACAAAATGGCTAAATCCACTTCTAAGGTATATACTTCAAATGTCCTACTTCAATCACTGTACAGAGTTCTGAGCTATAGACAGGTAAAATATTATTATTATAGAAGCATTTTTCATAAAAGGAGAACATTTTGAAAATAAGTCATTCTATGTTAATTTGTTGTCGAAATATTGTATTAAAATAATTTTTATTGTAATATTATTCTGAAACAATTTTACACACTTATTCTAATCTAAATGACATTAAATATCATAAATATCCCTTTATACAGTTTTGAAAAATCACGGTTTTGCAATGCGCAAGCGGAACAATTTTTGAGTTCCCGCGACTTTTCGATATACAATATATTATTGTATATTATAACAGTAACAACTGTGGCCCCCGAGTCCCACCACGATTTTTGGTGGGACAGTGAGATTTATCATACTTTCAGAAATAAAACATAAGCCGTAAAATTATTGTACAGGCAACACTGTTTTGTCTTACATTTGTTATTGTCGCTGAAAACCCTCGCGTTGAATCTGTTGAACATTAAGAATTTCCTCAAGAATTTAATATTTAAAATTGTTTTTTTATTTGTTCTCTACAAAAATCGCAATATATGTAATTATTTTGAATTTTTGTTTACCTTTTTCGTGTAGTATATTGTTTTTAGATAGCCATGAAACAAAGAAATATCAAGAATTATTTTACTTTATTTAAATTGTTTCCACCAACAATTTCCAGTTTGTCAGATGCGCCTATACGGGGAGTAATGTTAAGAGCCACTGATTAAGTGTTTCTGCTACCATATAGTTCATATAATTAGTTTTTTTATTCCTGTTTATTTGCAGAGTTCACAATGTCTCTTTCTTTGTGAAAAAATGATTCTATTATAATAATATTTTGCCTGTATATGGCTCGGGCCTTTCTCTTCCAGAGGCTCAACTAGAATTTTTGAAAAAATCACATTATTTTGGAGTTTAGACTCTATTATAATGAAATAATTACTGGCGGCGTTTTCTTAAAATTACTCCCCTGTGTTTGTCGTAAAATATGAATAAACCCACTTCCAAGTTATATATTTCAAAAATTCTAGTTGATCCTCTGTAGATAGGTCTAGGCTATACATAGGCAATATTTATTATAATAGAAGCATTTTCACAAAAAGAGAACATTTCGCAAAGGTATTCTAAAAATTGCCAAATATTATTCTTGAATAAATGTTTTTGTCAAAATATTCTTAAAACAATTTTATGCATATAATCTAATCTAAGTGAAACTAAATATAATAAAAATTATTCATTTATGCGCTTTGCACAATCACGGTTCGAACATAGTCAAATACCTTAATTTAAATACGAGCGATGACTTTGCGGTATACAAACAAAACAAGCTAAAAAGGGACAAAAGAAATCAATGAAAGTATTATCTAAATGGGGGATATACCCGCAAAGGGAAAATAAAATTTTTTTCCAAGTAGGCTTTTGAATCGTAAAGGGGCTACAAATAATAAGGATTTGCAATTACTGAATGAGGAGTAATGTCCTTCATATCTTTTTCCTATATTAAATACATCGTTTGCTGCATAAATATTCGTGCTAATCCATAAATGAGATTATGCGTTATGCTGTAAAAAAGAAATTTCAGATGATGATACTTTTATGTTTTGTTATAGACTTTGAACTTACTAGAGTTTATTTCTTTTGAATGCTCCATTACTATAAAATGGGTTGAGAAATTAATTTTGATCTTTAATTTCTTGTTTCTTATACTTTTTAAATTACATAAATTGAAAAAAAATGCACTCCAAAATATTTAAATGTCCGGTACACGTACTGCATGCAAGTAAAAAATAAAAACGTATCAATCTTTATTTTCTTAAATAGTAACAAAGAGATTTCAATGTCGTAGGAAAACATTTCACAAAAATAGTCAAAACATCATTCATATTTTTTTATTTATACTACTTTGTCTTCCTTAAGACAACATTAATCCACATTTTAAATGATTTTAAATTACAAGAAATCCAATTTAGCTACTAAAAGCTAACTTTATAACTCTAACAGCTTATAGCTCCCTTGCAACGACGAGTGATTGGGTACTTTTCATTCCTGCTTTTTAAACGTATAATTTAGGTGAAGTTGTATGTTCTTACCACACCATTTTTTTTATTTTTTAATTATTGACAAATACTTTTGGAACCAGTTCCATGCAATGGCCTATAGGCACCGGGAGATCTACCTTTAAGGTATCCAAGCTTCCACCTAACATCATGATTTTTTCAAAAGTTGACAAAAAATCTTTATGATTATATTTTATAGGCTATCTTTTAGCATAATAAAAATATCAATTTTTTTTTTTTTTAATTTTATTTTCCATTCACTAGAGCAAAAACTACAAGTGTTTTAGTAAGAGCAGATGCCATAACTTTTACACAAGTAGTCAAAACATTAAAAATACGTTTTTTCGAAAAGCTCAAACGCAGACAGCGATTGCTCAAGTTTTGGAAATAATTCGCCGAAATTTTGAGCAAGTTCTTCTGTACCAGTAAATATGTTTTGACCTTCAAATTTATCAATCACTGTTTTATTTCAAAATTCGCAGTCCTTTATGTTAATACAATCATTGTTTTTAAGCAATTTCATATAATCACCAACATAAAGTACTCTAGTTTTTGACAAATTAAAAATACCTGTTATCCTGAAGATCATTTCAAACATGAATAACAAAAAGTAACAAATCAAAATTGAAAAATTAAAATTTATTTATAAATTATTTGTACAGAGCGGGCTTCGTTTATTTAATTTTTTGTACATTTCACCAGATTTTTTTTCCAATTTTAATATTAATAAATTTTTTTTTTTTTCAAATTTAGGTTTTTTTTTAAAAATAAACTTAATAAATCTAAAAATCCCTAAAAAAGTCCCCATATTTCTATTTTTTCAAAAAAGTTGTCGTGTCAAAATTAGTCGAATACCTTAAATAAGAAAGATTTAATGCAAGCTATTTTAATCGTTATTAAAGAAGTGTGTGGCAATTGGAAAATAAAGGCTGAATTTAACTCGTGAAAAATTATTTTGACCAGAGAAAAAAAATGCTAAAACAGCGCAGAAAAGGTACTTTGTGACTGTTGATTACTTCAACAATTTGATATCCTTGAGCTTCAGTGGCCGCGGTAGCCGAGTGGCATAGGTATCGGATTGTGGCTTGCTTTGTCACGGGTTCGAGCCAGAACCGCTAAAGACCCACCGTGTAGGGCAGCGATGCACGTTAAATCTGTCGAGAGCAAACGTCCTCCGTGGTGTGGTAGTTAGAAGAGGGGTGCCAGATCGGTGTCGTCCACGTCAACTTTGATCATGGTTCAAAATTACGTGGTCCGTCGCCAAAAGCCCTCGTGTAGATGAACAGTGCGACGTTAATATTCAATCCATCAATCAATCATGAGCTTCAAGCGGGTGAAAGATTTAACTGTGTCACTAGCAGAGATGCACAAGTATTCTTTACATTTCTCTGTTTAACTAATGCTTATCAGTAATAAAACAAGATCACATTTTCCTTATTATTTATCAATTAATAGTTTGCAATAAGGTTAAAAGATATTTTTCAGAGATTTTTAGCTATTTTATGATAAATTGATTCATAAAATAACTTTACGTTTATATATTTCTAACAGAATTTTGTGTTATTTCCCGAAATACCTTGTTATTCTATGAAATAACTAAATGATACACTTTAACGATAACGTATATATATTTCAATAAAAATAACATTTGTTAAAGGAGCAATTTCCATTTGCAGCCCCTCCCTCCCCTAAAAATGAAAAAAATTAAATATTTTTCGGATTGCAAGCTCTTGAAATGCATTTACGGCGCAACTCTTCAGAAAAGACTCCCACATTCTTTTCAAAGTCTAAAAATAGTAATTGTGTGGTAAATTTATTCCTAAAGTAGTTATTTCGAATACAATCTGTAAAAACCTTTCTCCAACACTTTCCTTTGATGGCATCTCAGGTCGTGTTTGGATAACTTATGTCTCTGAAAGCAAAGAATTGATAACACATGCTTTGGTATTCTGACCAAAATAATCAATTTGCTACTTTGTGAGAAATATTTCAAAAGTGTTCTCAAATACCATATTTTGTTCCAAAAAAATCTGCAGTAACTACTTCTCAGACCTTCACTAAGTCTTAATGTGGTTTTATTGAAAACACTCGCAAGCATTTTCAATTTTCAATTTAATGTTAAGTAAAAAGAATAAATCAGATAAATTCAAAATGTTTACATAGAAGAGGGTGTTATTAATAAAGTCTATCTATCAACGTTACAAAAACAATTACTTCAAACAACCAATAAAAATCAAATTGAACTTTAACTTTTAAATTTGAAGAAATGTTACTTCTTGTGTGTGGCAATCTGCTTTGGTAAAAGATTGTTAACCATTATTATGGCCTTACACTATATGTTTCGAAACTTTTTCTCAAAAAATATTACTAACGTTTTTATATTCAAAACGTAATACACATAAAAATGGGATGAAATTGTCACGTGTTAATGTATATAAATTTTACTCATTTAAAAATAAAATTTAGATAAAAAGTAAAAAAAAAAAAAAAAAGAAAAAGAAAATATACTACAAATTATGAATATAAAATAATTTATCCGATTACATACACTTGCTATTTTGCCATATACATTATGCCGTAATATTTCTAGAAACTCGCAAAGATGAAGAACTACAAACCGAACAAACCTAAAACAAAGGGAAAAAGTACAGTAAATGCTAAGTATTTTATATCAGGAAGACTCGATAGTTTACATGCATATGACATGTATATATTTTTTTAAAAAATAAGAGTTTTTCGAGGTACTAGAAGTTGACAATTTCGTATGTAATTGATTTTAAAAACAAAATTTTATTAAATTATATTAATATCATGTTTAACATCAATCAATAGCAAATTCTCTAAAAAAAAGGATTACTTACTGTTAATGCAAAATTTGTTAGCATTTTTTTCAAATCTTTATCATCACTATTATTTAAATTTTAAAAGTACTTTTATATTTAATTAATAGCCGAAACAAAACTTGAACAATAAAAACAACATGAAAAACAAAAAATCATTTATTTATGTTTTATTTAAAATTTACAGAAATATTAAATTAAAAGAGTTCATCCTGTACTTATAGCTCATATGCAATGATTCCTAATACATAAGGCAAAAAAAAAAAAGCCCGCTAAGCATTCGAATAAATGTTATGAAATACTTTTTATTTAAATATTTTTTATTTTTCCAATAAATAGATTCTGGGAAGATTAAATTTAAAAACTCTGTGTAATTGTTATTATAATAAGGTACTACATTATTAAAAAAAATGAAATATATTTCTTATGGTTTGATCCATCTTGTGAATTGTAGTTTGTTTTTTCCAAAATATAGAAAATTTTTGTGAATTACTTTTCAACTATTGAATATATTTATTTTTAGATTTTATGGAAAATTGCTCTGAAATAGTCACTCAAAAACTTATCGTTCCATATTTTACATATTCATATATAAAGATTTGTAGTCAGGCATTTTTAGAATGATGCTCAATTAATATTAAGTTTATTTCTCTCTTATAGTGTTTGGTTTATTTATTATTTTACTAAGAAAAAACGAAACATGAATTTAGGAAGCCAAACTACAGAATTATCTAACTCCATTTTTGTTTATTTCGTAAAGTTTCGTAAAGTGATAGATCTTATAGCAAGTGTAATTCATTTCAAATATATATATATATATATAAGTACGGATAGTTAAATTATATTTAAAATTAAATTCCCTATACAACATTTAAGTTTTATTTTCCATTACATCTTAAACTAAAAACCCAGTTGCTTCTTTCAACAGATGATCCAACCGCAAAACACTCCTATTTACAGATCAATATATTTTAAAGCCCTATATATGTCAGCAATAACTTTCAAGTATAGACCAAAACTAAGAATGGTACTTCACACCTAGACATAAGTGGTAGAGCCAGTTAGATTTTCATTTGGCGTCATTTTTCTCTGAGAGTAACATCTACTGATGACTAGCTGAATCAAACCAATTTTAACAAAAAAAGCTTAGTGCTGACTTGAAACATGTCATATATATACATATATATATATATATATATATATATATATATATATATATATATATATATATATAATACATATATTAATCTTTTTTTTTTCTAACATGAAATCTTACCGAACAGAACATTTTTTTAAAATAATTTTCAAAGGTTTGTTCAGATTACTTGTTATAACTTAAAACACAATAATGCTTTTTTTTCTAAACATTTAAATGATTAACCAACTGAATGATCCTTCTCAGGAAAAATTCTCTGTGAGATTAAATAAATTTTAAATTACACGCAGATTTACGAACACTAGAATGAAGAAAGAAGTAGAACATAAGAAACTATTTTTTGCCACTAATAATATTTAAATAGATTTAAAATGACCACACTTGAGAGAATAGTAGATTGTATTGAAGGGCGCAACACATT
The DNA here is from genome assembly GCA_019973935.1 of Trichonephila clavipes. Classification (NCBI taxonomy): domain Eukaryota; kingdom Metazoa; phylum Arthropoda; class Arachnida; order Araneae; family Nephilidae; genus Trichonephila; species Trichonephila clavipes. Next base: position 18,357 of record BMAU01002034.1, on the reverse strand, counting down.
TTGTTCACGAAATTATTTCAATTCCCTTTAGTTCCTACGGTTATAGTGACATTTCGAATGAAAATTGCGCACTCAGACACACTCGTGTACTATATAATTAATTTAAAACTAAGGCAGGTCTTTTATACCTATTTTTTTATACACTATTTCTTTAAACGCTTTATACCTTTTATACGCTTGGACAAATGTCTATTAATTAAAAAGTTATCAAATTTATTATTTAACGTAGTTAATAGTATTTGCTCATTTTATCAAAACATATATACCTAATAATTTCGGTAAAGTCGTCTCTACTAATCGTTTTTGAAAAAGTGGTTTCCCCCAGTATTTATTCCCGAAATACAAGATATCTGAAAGGGTTTTCCTCATAATCGCCGCATGCATATAGCAAAAACAATAAATGCATTAAGTTTTAGTAGCATTTAAATTCAATTAGTTCCCAAATGCTTCTTCTGTACATTTTATAATATGATCCCTTTGCACATCTCTCAATGGCAAGAGAAAATAACGCCCTCATCTGTCCTTACATTGTGTGTCATTTGGCATAACCCTAAAAATATTATGCACAGGTGTCCTGATAGGTTTGGGACTACCCTCTACTTCTTCTCAAACTGTTTCATCAGTTGCTGCTTGAATGTGTTGATCCTCTATACTTGTCTCACTTTCGGATGAAAATAAAACTATTTCTTTTCTTCACTATCTCACTCTCTAACTCTAATTCACTTGTCGTGAGGAGCTCTTTATTTCCATGTTCTTTCAATTCAATATTTTTTTGTTAATTACATACTGAAAAAAATTCTTTTTGTATCTCCATTATCTTTTCTAAGTTCTGTAAATTTTAAAACACTTTGATATTTTCAGGGCAAATAGCCATCAAAGAATATTCCACTATGCAAAGAAGGAAACATTTGCGTATAGGCTTTGATACTTAATTTATCTCCCATAAATACGCAATCAACTCAAAGTGCATATGCAAAAATGCTTTAGAACTGCTCTTCTTGAGATTGCTCTTCTTAGTATTGTTATTATTTATTCTTCAATTGTATACGACTTTGAGATTACCGTTATTTTTATAAACATTTAGTATATTTAAAATAGAACATAAAATATTTTCTCTACCAGTTAAATTAACCAACATCGGTGGTAGGCAGGCACACAATTTCTTAGAAAAGAGAGAACAAAACAGGAAGTAAAGACTGAATATTATACACTGAAGCGCCTTTGAATTAGGGATATCTACCTAGTAAAAAGTTGGGCCTTCTCTGACCTTGATAATGAAAGCCGCCACGAGGAGAGAGAGGCATACATTTCATAAGTTTCTGGAAACATTCACGGAAATAACTTGCCAAATATTGGCTAAAACTGTTAATAATTCAGTAAGGTTCATCGGTGCTGGGTGATGACCTGGTTCCAAAGCATCCCGAAGATGCTTAATAGGATTTCAGTTTGGACATCTTTTTGTGCCCTTTTTTGACAGAAAAAAGTCAGAGAAACCTCATCCAATAGCTATCCTGAGTTATGAGAGGTACAGTTGTCATGCTGGAAAACTCTATTACCGCGCGGATAACACAACAACATAAGCGGATGGAGGTGATCACCCAGAAAATCTATGTCCCTGCAACTGCATTGAAGGAGCTTCGTACGCACCAAAAGAACCCAAACAGTGCCACGAAAAAAACCCCAGACCATGATTGAGCCACCATGCCCTTGTACAGTTCTAACATGGCATGCAAGATCCATGGTTCAAGAGCTGACGCCATATTCTTTTTTCCTCCCGTCGGCATTAAGTAATCGGAATCGAGACTCATCAATCCATGCTACTTATTTCAGTGTCTGTGTTTTCTTGACTTGGTAAAACGTGGCAGCCCAATTTCGAGCATTGAGCAATAAAACTCTAGTAGGTCGGACGGCTCTTGAAACTCATAGAGGTGAAGCAAGCGTTTCACAATCCGATTACTGACTGAATGACTGGCACCATCTTTCACCTGGGTGATAATTTGAGCTAATATTTGAATTCACTGACTGCATAGAATACGCCTGAGTCGTCTATCTCCACGCACTGTCATAACTAATTATCCTTTGCAGTTTGCCTGATTGCTGAGTTTTTTGTCAACAATCCATGTATTCTTGGTATACTCTTGACATATGGACGCTTGAAAATCTAGTGTCAGACGATTTCGGGAATTGAATGACCCATGCTTCAAACGCGTACACATTGTTCAAATACTCGAAAGTGTCTAAATCCGAAGATTACCCATACTGGCAATTCAATAACTAATTCAGAACAAACACATTGCGATGCTTTAGATGCAAACCACGGCATCCTTTTTTGCGCATAAAATATGCGCGGCGCTACACAATTTGCATAGCTAATGCTGCCCCAGTTCAGTGACACCCTAAGTGTATTAAGTGCATATTTAAAGAAAAGTCATTAATTTTAATAGTGGTATTATAGTGTTTTAAATATGTATATATCTTGCAAAAATTTTGAAAAACGGTCAATTTCACTGGTATTGGTAGATTTGTGTTAAAGACAGTGAAGAAATGAGTCAAAATCATCTTTAAATAACACATTTTTATAAAATAAAGTGTATTTTTGGATGTTTTATTATTTATAGCAGTACATTCTTAAAAAGAAACATGAAAATGTGTATTTATTTAAAAAAGTATGCATTATTATACTACAAAATAAACTTTTGTATTTAAGACTATGAGACTAACAGTTAAAAGAGGGTATTGCGATACATATATATCCTCAGATGGTTGTAATTATGGCGGAATATTTAATATATTAATGGAGATTGACTTAAGAAAGAAATGATCGATACTCTGAGAAGCGTTCGAAAGTCACTGAAAAAATATATACACGAAGCAATTGTTTTATTGTTAAAATAAGTGATTATTAAAAGGGTCTGGTGAACATAAGCGATTTTCACTGGTGCTCGAAATATCTTATTTACGTAATGGTGTTTAGTGTGGAATCATTTATAAATGGAATAAATTTAACATAATAAATATTAATATTTGGTTTTTTCCTTTTTTTGAAAAAAATAAATCAAATTCCGGTTATCTACTAATAAGTTGCAACAAAAGTACTTTTAAATCAAGTAATGAATGTGTGGTGGTGTGATATCTATTAGAACTAATACCAACATCACGCGAAGACGATCGTTTTTAGTGTGATCGGTAAAGTACTGGCATTCGTTCGAACAGAAAGTTTCCTTCCTTCAAATCTTATAAGAATATTCTTCAATACACAATCGGAAGACTATTTGGTAAAGTTCTGATATCTTAATTTATGTGTATAATGTAAGTGTTTATACTTTAAACTGTTATTTATTTAATTTATTTTAAAATTTCTTCGTATACTAGTATTTATTATAAACTGCACTCATGTTAATAAATTAAGGATAATTCAGAATCACAAAAGAAATGGAACTCTAAAATAAAAATTTCACCTGTAGAATTATCACACTTTTTATATTGAAGAAGAATATGGCTAAATTACAGGAAAACACCAGATGGCGTGGATGGTACGTCACAAATGACGAGAGTGAGGGGGCATATGGGATATGGTCGGCAAAGAAGTAAAATTCACGCTTTAAGCCTTTCAGTGAAATAGCGCCTAAATAATATGGCACAAAGAAAGCATTTGGAGGATTTTTTTACGTAGTAGAACTTATTGGACGACTGGAATGTGGACGTACCAGCCGGAAGTATCCGAGGAACTTGGAATCGCCCAGAGTGCCATCTGAAGGCTTTGGCAACGATTCAAGATGATGGTAATGAGTAGATGTTACACCACAGGTCGCCCCCGAGATACAACGCCAATTAAGGACCAATGTTTGGAAGTTACTGCCAAAAGAAACAGACGGAGCACAGCATCAGACCTTTCTCGTTAGCTTTCTTCAACTACCGGTACGACGGTTTCAAGGCAGACCGTGTGAGACGCTTACGGCACCTTGGTCTATATTCGTAGGCCTGTCAGATGTTTCAACTTATCGCAACTCACTGCCGCCGGCGATTACTCTTAGCATGCATTGTGGACACCACAGCAGTGGTCTTGTGTGATGTTTTCCGTCGAGTCCAGGTTTAGTTTGCAGTTTGATTCTCGCCGAACTTTTTTATATGAAGAGCGCCAGGTAAATTCGTTACCGCCAAGAGTACCACCACCAGGTACCCGTTACCACCACTGAAGGTATACCGTTACGGTGATGCCGGATGGCTCAATTGGGGGATAAATTATTCTTGGTTCCAGAACTGACTTGCATGTTCAGAGTGTAACGATGACAGGCCACATCTATCGGATGGATGTCATTCTGCGAACAACATGTACGTTTGTTTCCTTATAGAATCATGGGTAAATCTGAATTTCTTGTTTATGGATGACAAATCATGACCATCAAAATTACCGTGCAAACATTGTAGATGAATGCCTTTAATCGAAAGATATCACCCGTATGGATTGGCCCGCACACTCACCGGACTTGAATCAAAAGAACATGTGTGCAATATGCTTGGCCGACGAATTGCAAGCCCATCAACCAATCCCCTGTCTACCGGAGCGTCGGAGGACATTGCTTGATGAGTGGTAATATTCCCCAAGATTAGATTGATAATTTGATACTCAGCATGCCTGGCGTTTGCATCGTCTGTACTGCATCGTCCGGAGACATAATCCGTATTAACCCTCATACAACCATGCTATACTGTTTTTTGTAAATATGGTTCTTTTTGAAATTTGCTCAGGGCGAAAGATCGCAATTTTTATTAATTATGTCAAACATATAGCATCGTTTTTTGCTCTTACCTTTTTGCTTAATAAATAGACTTTATAAATAAATCAAATTTGTTTTGATTCTGTGCCCTTTTTTGCCTCAACTTCATTAGCCTTTCATTTATTGACATGAGTGTATTTAAGGTATCTTACTATTTTCAGAACTTGATTTTTAAAAGTCTATAAATGTATAATTTTCATGATATTTAGTTTCACTTAAATTAGAACATATGCATAAATATGTTTTATCGACATTTTTGAAAAAATTTATTTAAATTTTATTATTATTACTATAATTATTACAATTATTTTGCAAAAAATTAACTTAGAATTATCTTTTTTCCAAATGTTCTCCTTTTGTGAAAAATGCATTTTTAGAATAATTATGTGCCTGTATATAGCTCAGACCTCTGTTCAGAGACACAACTAGTATTTTAGAAATATATAAATTAGAAGTGGGTTTATTCATTTTTACGACAACAGAGGGTGCAATTTTAAGAAAAAAACGCCAATAAATATTTCGATTGGTGGTAACTGAAAATAATGTGAATTTTTCAAAAATTCTAGTTGAGCCTCTGTAGATAGGTCTGTGATACATGCAGGCAAAAATTATTATAATAGAACCATTTATTACAAAAGGAGAACATTTAAAAGATTATTCTAAGTTATATTTTTGCTAAAATATTATATTTAAATAATTTTTTTTGTCAAATTGGCCTAAAAACAATTTTATGCATGTATTTTAATTTGAGTGACACTAATTATCATGAAAATTATCCATTTTTATCCTTTTAAAAATCACAGTTCCGAACGTAATCGGATATCTTAATTGAATCAGCTGTTTGAAGAAGGTAGTGAACTCCAAAACTGTTTGAAAGACAAAATGTAAATTTGACAATTTTTTTTAATCATTTTTTTTGGAACTAACCTTTTGTTTGAGATTTTTACACAAATAAAATCTCTTAAATGCAAAAATTAATAATTTTAATGTAGGTGATCGCTACACTCCAGCAGAAAATAAATTTGTAAGTATTTATTAATATTTACTGTCGGTTTATCTCTCTAAAATAGCATTAGTAAAATAATTGATTCAAGATTGATTTTCACAAAATTTAAGATTGATTTTCAATCACGAAGCTGGGTGACGTTTTGAACAAAATCACTCAGACATTAGCTGAAGTTTTAACTGCGCTTGCGCAATAAGAGGCGTTACGCGTTCTATTTTGACCTATGACGAAAAACACAAGAATTTGAATAGTTGAAGTAAAAAAATAAAAAGGTGGCGAAATGAAGTTTTAGCTGGTGATTTCCTTTCTCTAAACCTCGGTTGCTTAACTTAGTGTGGCATTGCCCATTCAATCAGCCGTGTATATGGCAGTTAGAAGGTGAGTGACTTTGTGAATTCTAACGTCGCACTGTTTAGCTACACGAGGGCTCTTGGCGACGGACCACGTAATTTTGAAACATGGTCAAGTGATATGGACGGCATCTGAGCTGGTAGCCCTCTCCCCTAACTACCACAACACTACACCAACGAGAGGACATTTGAGCTCTTGACAGATTTAACGTGCATCGCGACCCTACACGGGGGATTTTAGTGGTATTGGGCATGAACTCGTGACAAGGCAAGCCACGATCCGATACCTTGACCACGCAGCTACACGGCTGTTAGAAAAACAAGCAAAACCTAATTTTATATTTTTATTGCAATATTAAATACAGTTTGATATTATTTCGTGCAAAATTTATTCTGAAATTGGTAGCATATCAAGAATTATCTCTGTATTTAATAACAATCCTCACGACTTTTAAAATCTTTTTTGTCAAAAGATATTTCGAAAAACTGTTTTTATTTTAAATCACAACCAAAACATAGTATTTAATTTGTAGGTACCCCAGTTGGAGTTGACGGAATGAAGAATTATCTCAATTAAAGAAAACTTTAATTTCGTAACATTTCTCTCTCTCTCTCTCTCTCTCAATTATTATTGAATTTCAATAAAGTTATGGGGAAGGAGCTGGTTTTTGCCAAAGTTAAATATTTTTAATTAAAAGCAGATATTCTCTCGGCGATTTCCTACGGTCGCAGTAGTTCATTGATCAAGGTCACTGACCAGTCTCGTTGTGACGGGCTCACGCATATTTTCATTAACATGTCCTTTTGGGTTTTTTGGGGCCAGAATGAATGGCAACTCTTTTCCCACCAACCCAAGAAGTAAAATGTGAATGAAAGATGCAAATTAGGAAGCTTTTAAGTAACAGAAGCTCAGAGTAAGCTAGGTGGCATTTGGGAATGTTATTATAGTCCGTATTTCAAGTGTGAAGAGATTTTGAGAGGTTAAGTGACAACCAACAGAAGTCATCCGTGACAAAGAGCCCTTAGGTAAAGGTGCATATAATTACACGTCAGTGAAACGCAACTTCAACTAACTCCATTCGACATTAAGGTAAGAGTGTTTATGTAAATATTTGGATCTGTGATAACATTGGAACTAAGCTTAAACGATTTAGTTATTGATAGTGGTCCGAGTTACGTTATTTCGGTATTATATAATGTTTGTTTAGTCACCGTAGATTCTCTCACATATCACATTATCTATTCTGTTAAAAGTTTAAGTTAAGATCTTAATAAAGTCATTTTAAGATCATGGCAACTGCTAGTTCTTCAATTATTCGTACACCTCTAGTTCACGCTGATACTATAGGAAAAGGGCACCCGAGGTGGGCGTCCTTGCATCGTGGCTGACGTATCATGAGTTCCACCTTAGTGCCGTTGAAGACACGTCACACAATAGGGAAAACACGCTCAAAGGTTGCTAAAATTTGTAAAAAAAAATATGAAAAGACATCGGGATGTCCTCATTTCTAATACTTTGGAAACTAACTAAAGTGATATTTCAAAGCATATATTTGCAAATGCCCAATTAAAACCCTTGTACTACAGTGAAGTATACTCCGTCACACAGACTGGGCTATTTAGTATTACTTATTTACAGGCCGAGCTTTTAAGTAATTTCGTGCTTACATAAATTATTTTCTGGTCTTGTATAGTTATGGAAACTTCATCTTCAGGTATGTTACTATGTTTGAGGTATTTTTTTCCTTCATTATATAAATAAATTCAGGTGGCCAAGAGAAATTTAGGTGTGTAATTAAATATCAGGAAAATTTAAGAACAAAAATATCTTGTTTAGTTCTAAACATTATCAAGATATGGTTGTTTCTTGAAATGAAAATTTATTGTATAAGCTCTTAGAAAAATTTCTTTTTTTCTGTAATTTTTGGCTACTTTACGATAAAAGGGTATTTTTAGAGGTATAGAACTTTAAATTGCAATAAAACAACGATGTATTATTCGACTGACATTATTTTTTTATTCGAAAGATAATCTCGTGGCTTTACATTTTAAATATGATCAAGCAAGGCGTACATTCGTCGAATGGGCCCAATACGAGATTGCCGTTGTTCCCGATTTTCATAAGCGAATTTTGTTTAGCGATGAAGCGCACTTCTGGTTGAATGGCTACGTCAACAAACAAAACTACCGCATTTGGAATGAAGCTAATCCACAAGTGTTTGTCGAAACACCTTTACATCCAGAAAAACTGACTGTTTGGTGCGCTTTATTGGCTGGTGGAATCATTGGTCCGTACTTCTTCAAAAACGATGAAGGCCACAACGTTACATTCAATGGTGATCGGTATAGAGCCATGATTACTAACTTTTTCATTCCTTAATTGATCAATCATGATGTCCAGGAGTTGTGATTCCAAGAAGATGGCGCAACATGTCAAACAGCTCGTGCCACAATCGATTTATTGAAAGACACGTTTGGTGACCGCCTAATTTCACGTTTTGGATCTGTGAATTGGCCTCCAAGATCTTGTGATTTAACACCGCTAGACTATTTTCTGTGGGGCTATGTAAAATCATTGGTCTATGCGGATAAGCTACAAACGCTTGACCATTCGGAAGACAATATTCGCCGTGTTATTGCCGATATACGGCCACAAATGTTGGAAAATTCATTGAAAATTGGACGTCCAGATTGGACTACATCCGAGCCAGCCGTGGCAGTCCTATGCCAGAAATCATATTTAAAATGTAATGCCACAAGATTATCTTTCGAATTAAAAAATTCATGCCAATCGAATAATACATCGTTGTTTTATTGAAATTTATTCTATAACTCTAAAAAAACACCCTTTAGATCAATTTTTTAATACCTCACACAGATAATAACTTTATCCGAAATTGTCATTATTATCCAAAATTTTTTATTTAGGCTTATATCTTCTAATGCGTTATTTATTATAGGATAAAAACTTTTAAATGTAATGAAAAGTTTTGGGGAGATTAGAGTTTCGAGCAACAATATGAGTATTTGATAAAAAAATAAAAACTGGAAAAATGAACGAGTAGTTATATCGAGGATTTCAAAAAACAATTGATAGTTTATGTATGTTTGAAATCATGTAGAATAGAAGACAATTTTAAAAAGAAGAATAAAGCATGAGGCATCACATATTGAAAGCTTCAACCCTAAATAAGTCAAATGATAATGCAACAGTTGATGTCGATGATAATGTGATGGAAATTAATATGCCTTAAGTTTTATCTCCAATGTGTAGCTAAGTATTATAATATATTATTCACAATGAAGTAGACTCAGAGTACTTATTATTTATTTAGACTTTTATCGATAAATATGTATTTGGCATTTTTTTAAATTTCACCAAAATTCCTTATATTATTCTTCCTAAATATTGTTATTCATTACGATTCAATAGTTTATATATATATAGTGTAAAATGTATCACATTTTGCCAATATATATTCAATGTTTATCACACTGTATAGTAACAAATACTATCTTTTTTGTAAAAAAAAGTTGCTTTAATGTGTTTTTGAACTATTATTATTCAACTATTATTTTTCAACTATTACTATTAGCTCAAGCTCTATATATTAATTAATTAATGTATTTATTTATCTTGGTGGAATGTTCAATCGTTAATAAAATACATATTAAACCGCTCAATTGAGATGAAATTTTTTTATAAATGACTATTATGGATGACAACACAATAATTTAATTATTATTAATGAAAATTAGTTGATTTAAACTAATTATTTAATGAATTACAAATACAGCCACGTTGGCATCTTTTTTTTGGCGACTTGTGTTGAAACTTGAAAAGGTTTTTTCTAACGCTTTAAAGCATCCAGTTTAACTGAAATTTTTTATGCACGATTGTTTGGGATGACAATACGATGCTTTAATGATAATGAGTAAAAAATAATTACCACTTAATGTTGTGATTCTGTAATATGTTTATACATAATTATATTAATTGTAACAATTTAATAACAAATAGCTAAAATAAAATTTTTATTTGTTGAACTAAGCAGGATTTGACTTAATTTTTTTTATATATTACTTGTTTAATAACTAAAATAATAATCTTCACATTTTTTTTCTCTAAAAATATACATGTCTAAGAAACATTCGATGCTCTTTAGAAATTCCCACAGCTTTAATTTATTTGATGGCGCTTATGAGGGTCTCGAGTCACAGTGTGCGTCGTATAGAGGGATACGAAGTGCGTTAAATGTGTCGAGACTTGGACGTTCGCTCGTTGGTGTGGTGTGGAAGTTGGGAGAAATCGTGCCAGCTCAGGTGTAATCCTCGTCACTTGACCTTGGATTAAAATTGCGGCATCTGTCACCAACAGACCTCGAGTAGCTTTGCATGCGATGAAAATATAATTCTCGCTCACTAATCTCGATTTCTTGAACTCGCAACACCAAATTCTCAATAATATCTTTCTTGGTGCTCGAACTCTACTTTATAATAGCAAAATCACGTCCAACTGCTGTATTCTAGTTTTTTTCCTCTTTCGAACTCATTTCACTAACTTTAAATATTTGTTTTTATTTATATATAGAAATGATGTTTTCTTTACAGAAAGATGTTCTCAAATTTCTTCGAACTATATCCCCTAGAGAAGAAGGGTGTGAATTTAACCCATTATAACATTTAAATTCCGTAGAATTGTGTTCTTGTATTTTTATGCGCAGTGGCACACAAGAATTATTAAAGGAGTGGGAAGGATTGCAAGTCCACTATCTTCATATCATACTCCAAAACACTGCTGAACATAATCTCCTACACTATTAAAATTCGTAGGTAAACAAACGTTTGTACATCTATTTTCTCACGAACTGCACGATGCAGAAACTTGCCGAAGGTACCAAAAGCTCGGGAATTATCCAAGGAATCCGTTTTCACCATTTATATTCCAATATTACAATTAGTTAAAAATATGTTAATTAAAAACCTTTGTTTTACTCCTGCGTTTTGTTTCTTTCACCAAACAGAGTGAAAAACCGGGAGGTGAACATTTTTTTTTTCCCTACGTTTTTAAGACACGATCTAATTTTTTCTATGAGACTGAGACAAAAAATAATTACAGAATCAGAAAGAACATTTATTTCGCCACGATATGGTATAATTTATTTTTCAAAATACAGATATTATCTATTTTTACGATTTTTTCTAAAATGTGGCATAATTGATGCGTTTTTGTGAAAAAGATTTCTAAATCATTTAGTTTGAATTTTCTTTCGTGTTAATGAAATGATATTCTACACTAAAAAAAGTTCGTGTTTTTCTCTTTTAGAAAGAGAGAGAGAGAGAGAATAAGTCATTCAAAAGATACAACGTCAAAAACCTTTTTTTTACGATTTTTTAAAAAATACTCAAAAGTTTAATTAAGTACCTAATAACTCCTTAATTTATAAAAAAAAATCTCTTGAAACTTTTTTTCCGTGTGTATAACAATATTACCCGTAATCTGTGCAAAGAAAGGAAAATTTGCTTAAAATTCACGTTTTTTTACTTAAAATTGTTTTTCGTTTTTTACCCCCTTTGCGAGAGTTAATCACACACAAACACTAACAATAATATATTTATTTCCATTTTTTGTTTAAAAATTACCGTAATTTTCTATTGATGTATGAAGTTTGATGGCATTAACTTAAAAATGAAGCCGTAAAAAAATTAAAACGCAAATTACGCAATTTTACAATATCCAAGGGTTTGGCGGTGAAAACCTGTTTGGCGCCAAATGACTCTTTTCCCCTGTGCATGACACCTTTGATGAAATGTTACGCTAGAAAAGGAGATGACTATTAATATTGAAAATAACTAGAGATTTGGGGAAATTGAACATATCTCCCTTTTATTTTTAAAGTCTTTTCACGCCGTTTTTTCCCCGACAATTTCGTTGCGCGTTTCGCAGAGCACTTGAGCACTTGATTGCTACCGTTTGTACCTAGGTTGAAACCAACACATCATCGCTTAAATTTAATGATTTTTTATAAAAATACTGAAAATTTTATTAATGCATTTAATAACTTCGCCAGCAATTTTGTTATTGGAAAGATAATTTATTTCCCCACAATACACTTCTTTTTTAAAAAAAAAAAAACGATACTTTGCATAGTTTATGATTTTTTTTCTAAAATGAATCATTATCAATGCGTTTATAGGAAAATGATTTTTAAAAACCAATAATTGCATGAAACTTTTTTCCCGTGCATCAAACATTTCGAAAAAGGCTCACAATTTTCTAATTCAACATTTAATATAATTGAGAAATTTTGTTATTATAGAAATTTCTACTTTTATCGACCTACATCTATTTTTTTAATTGTATATATTCGTTTCCCTGGCCTAAAAAGTTGCAAAGTGAGGGAATGAATATTAAAGTCCCACTGTTTACCCACTGTCGAGAGCTCTGATAGCGAGAGGGGAAGGGGAATTTCCATGACAATATGTTATGCATTTAAAAATGTTCCTGCAATGTCGGAGGGAAACAAACCTGTATGACAAAGAAAAGGAACGAAGAGATTTCGAAAAAGGGAATTTGAAGTTATACACTCGGTAAAAGCAAGGCTAACTTGATTCGCTAGGATGCGACGAAGAACCCCCCAAAATAAGCCACATGATCAAAGGAGGGACAATTTTCCCCATGTTTGACCATCGCTTCAACAGTCTTCCATTAAAGCTTGTGATATAGTGCTTTACTGTACCACGTGCTTTTATATATGAAGTGTAGTGAACCCAGCATTAGCGATACCATTGGATATAAAGAAAGGTAGGATATTTATATTATCGCATAACTTTATTCTTGAATCATTATTGAATTTATTTTTAGTTTTCAAGATAACTGAGTATAAAAGACTGATGCATTTATGCCAACATCACTAGTTATTTGTAAATTAAGATGTGTTCTTCTATATGAGAAATTGGTGTTTAAATTTATATATTTTTTAATCCATCATTTCCTTTTATTAAAAATATTAAAAGTTTTATTAATATCATAACCTAAAACTCCTCACATTTTATAGCAATGCCTCGTTATTGTTATGTACCCAACTGTTCATCAAATTAAATACATATCCTTACATGTTCCCGGCTTTCCATCCTAATTGAATGACATAACTTATTGATTAACATATTTCAGTGAATTGCTATATATACTCTTAATACGGTTAATGTTTTTGAAGAAATCCGCTTTATTAATTCTGTTCATCATGAGTTATGGCTATTTAATCTTCAGAAAATTATATTGAAATTTATAATACATGAAAAATTTTGCAAGCTGAAAAATAATTGCGCGTTAAGATCTTTGCACTTAGTTATAAATATGGTACTATTTCACTGAAAAATTTAGCTTTAAATTATTCAGGAGAGCCATTTAATGTTAAAGTAGATATTAAGGATTTCAACGAAATAATAAACATTTCAAATAAATTAGAGGATATCTTAATAAAAAAGTATAAAATTTTAATGTACATTATGGGTTATGCGTGCATAATATAAAATTCGATTGCTCCGATTGCAAATGTATATTTCTTTCAAATAAAGAGATCAATTTTGATTCAGAAAAAGCAGGACAAAACATTTGAGACTTCTGGATAGAAGAGATTTAAAAAAATGCCCACAAACATTGCTATGAAAGTCATTTCAACGCAACATCTCATTTTTAATTTGTTAAAATCGAAAACATTCTAATCAAGATTTCTTAAATGTTAATTGCCAATTATCTGTTTCCAAACACAAAAGAAGCATATTTGGAATTATATGAGTTGTAGAATGTCTCGCATTCGTTTCATTCATCTTGTGTTAAGTGTAACGCACCTGCATTTTTATATTTTTTAAAAAAATATTCACTACATTTGGGAGTATATGCTTAAATAATTATTAAAAAAGCGCAATGTGAAAAAGTTTTAACAGTGAAGGATAATCGAAAATAAAAAGAAATTTAAGGCCAGATAGATCAATGTTGCTTTTTATACTGTTATTTTTTACTGTTGGTTGAGTCCTAGAGGACCACTTTTGGTCGCCAAATTTTTTGTCGCCAAATTTTGAGTGATAAAGGTTACAATATGGTAACCCTTCCTTTCACCCGAACAATTTGGAGTTTCAAATTACCGAAAAAAATGGCAACCCTAAAAAGGGTGAAACGTATTTCGCCTTTGTCCGAACAAACGGTCTTTTGACCCCTTTGTTAATTTCAGGCGTCCCTGACGCCATTCCAGAAACTCCGTTCATTTCATGATTTTTGAACTTTTCGTACCTTCCCCCCGCACTTTCAGAAACCAACCGTTGCTCTTTGCCCATGTCGCTCCCACACATACGGTTTCCAAGAGTTTTTCGTCTTTGTCGCCATTTTGAAAACTTGTGTTTCTTAATTTGGCGCTATTTAGCGAAAAAATTTAGGCTCCAAATATACCAGTGGGTCCTCCTAATAAATTATTAGAGTAATTATTTATAATTATAAAATATTAATAATTATAAATTTATAAATAATATTGTAAATTATTAATTACAAACACTCTATTAAATCTTCGCGTACTATAAGCATAGTTTTATTAGCAATCAAAAAGTTTGTCACAATCCTCTTTTTGAAAATATAGCATTGAATTGTGATTCAGTGCAAGTTTATCGATTAAGCTCTTTGAAGTGGGGGCCAGCTGTACCGAAGGTCCCAGATAAGCAAGATTAAACCGGAATTGAGGGCCCCACTTGGATCCGATAGTGCTAAGGGGAACTATAGATCTTCTGCGCCCAGGACCCGAAAGGAGCTTAAAACCGGCACTGGTTCCATCACTATAAATCAGTGTTTCAAATTTCCAGGGGGCGCGCATGGGGGCGCTGTATACCCAGTGAGGGTGAGCGAGCATATAGAAAATAAAAGGTTTAAAAATATTTTTTGGAATAAAGAAAAACAAATGCTCTCTGGCTTAATAAAGAATGCACATTTACACTGATATATATATATATATATATATATATATATCATCTGGTGATCGTCAAAAATAAAACATTCCACTTAAAACGTTCATTAGCTATCTTTAATCCTATAACCAAATAAAAAAGTCATTTTGTTTGTTTTACTGTAATCACACAATGAAAGGATTTTTATTACGTTTCTTTTAACCCCCTAAAAATACTACTTTTTGAATATCATATATTTCACCTCCAAACTTACTGGTATGTTTCACTCCATCTGATTTTCTTTCTTTAGAAGTGTTTCAAAATAATATTTTTCTGTTGCTATTTTTTCATGTGAATGAGTTATATGATACATTGATAAGCATATTGCGTACTTTGAAGGATTATTTGGCCAACATATAATGCATAACTGAAAATTTTTACGCAATTCTATTTAGAACTAATATCCATATGTTTTATTGAACACACTTTTAACAAGGGATATGTCGTGTGATGCGCGGAGTCATCTGATGTCCACGAAATCGTTAATTCTGGGAAAACTGTTTATTTGTTACCAATGACCTTGACAGAGTATTCTCCAATAAGACAGTCTTAATGGGAACTAAAATGAATTTCTCACATTTTGCCCTTTCTTTTTTTTTGGGGGGAGTTGCAAGCGTTTTTTTGCAATCAAGTTACTAGATTTAATAAAATTCTCTGCGCGACCACTTTTGTTCAAAAATATTTTCTATGAACATGCTTTATGTCCTTTATCAAGGGCACGCAGATTTGGAGCATTTTCATTAGTTATAGTAGATTTTGTATCAAAAAATCATAGAAAAATTGAAAAGTCCTTGAAAGTAGGTAAGTATATTTTCTCTTAATTAAATTATTCGCTGGAATTGTGATTTTTATCGTTTATAGTAAAAAGAGTTATAAAATAAATTATAGTTTAAAAACAAACTTAAAAAACACGCTTTTATAGTGAATTGAACTAAAAAGTAAAAATATAAATATATATATATAACTTAATATATGCGACTACGTTCGGAACCGTAATTTTAAGAAAATGCATAAACGGATGATTTTCATGATATTTAGTGTCACTCAGATTAGAATACATGCATAAAATTGTTTGATGGACATTTTGACAAAAATATTTATTTAAATATAATATTTTGGCAAAAAATTAACTTAGAATAATCTTGTTTCCAATTTTTTTCCTTTTGTGAAAAAATGCTTCTATTAGAATAATATTTTGCCTGTATATAGCTCAGACCTCTGTTCACAGGCTCGACTAGAGTTTTTGAAAAATTCACTTTATTTTCAGATTTACCACCAATTGAAATAATTATCGGCGTTTCTTTCTTAAAATTGCTCCCCTTTGTTGCCGTAAAATATAAATAAACCCACTTCTAAGTTATGAATTCAGCTCACACTCTCCTGGTGCCCTCTTTTTGTGTGAAGTTAAACTGTAAACATCTCTTAACTTTATATATCCCCCCCCTTTACCTTGGATGCTTATAAATCGGGTCACAGAGATTTTATTTTGGCAAAATTAAGTTTGCATGTTTTCCCTTTTTACATAAAATTCCTTTAAATGAGATCACTGCAAGGGTTTTTAGACAAATATTTGGTAAATGGGTATAGCTACTGTCAATAACTACAGTTTTAATCAAAAATATACACAGAGTGCATTATATCAAACTTTATAAGTAAATGATCATGTAAAATAAATATATTTCATATCTATTATTCATTATAGACATTTAAAATGTATTTTGTTTTGTAATATGTGTTTTTAAATATTTACATTTGACATAATTATTAAAAATATATTAATGAACTTAAGTCTTTTAAAAGCCAATGAACTTATTTCTGCTAATGAACTTTTCCTCTGCAATAATTAAAACTTTATATTATCTGCTGCAAAATACTCATGAAATCATTTTAATAAAAATGATAAAATATGCATGTTAAAAGAAATTAAAACACTTTTTAGAAATGAGTTATGTAGAGTTAAATTTGCCATTATAATTCCAATTGTTTACAATATCAAATAGTTTAATATTGAAACCAGTAGATTTATTTATCCCCTCATAAATTGTAATGAAATTCATTAAAACTAGTTAATCAGTTTGACTCAATGTTTCCTTTCACTCTTTAAAAATTTAAGGTACAAAAGTTATGTTATGGGTTGAAAGAAAACCCATGCTTAAAATTCCTTTACTGGCATATGGGTAATCCGGGGTGCAGAATGTGCAATCAATTTATTAATTACTTCGATTGTTTAGTTTGCTATTTAGAAGATGGGGTTTTAATGAGAACGTATACACTATCAATAGTTGCTCACCAGAAAATAATAAAAGGTATTATCTTAACTTATATAATCATCAACTCCTATGTCTACAGTTGTGCAGTAGCTCATAGAGTTGACTAAATGGTTGTTATGTGACTAGTTACTTGTGCTTCAGTGAGAAAGGTTTTAGAGAAATATTCTGTCTCTGTAACATTGAGAATATGTAGTTCAATGTAATTTATGTATTTAACTTAACTAATTTCTATTTATATGTCTGTATATATGTATTTTTCATTTTAGTAAGTAAATCAAGTTAACATTTCTAATAAAAAATGACACTTTGGGGAAAATCGTTTATCCAGTCACTTTCAGAGTAACAGATAAATTGTTAATATCTTCCTGATATAAATACCTATTCACAATATTCAACAGAATGTTTTATTTAAGTTACCCTATATCATTAGCAACAAAATTCTGAGTGAAAATATTGATAAATTTACACTATTAATGATAACTTTTTATTAAATAACTATTTAAATATTGTACACATAAACTTCTTTTTCTTTCTTTTAAAAAAAATTGTAATGTATACTTCGGTAACACAGAAAAGGAAATTCAGTTGTAAAATTTGCATATTATAGAAAATGCATGTTTGAAAAAAAAATGTAGAATTTTTAATGAAATGGTGCTGTTTTCATAAAAATGTTTCAAACAAATCATCTACAGTTTTTGTAACAGAGGGGGATTAAAAATCCTTCCCAACTTCATGGTGATACTCTAAAAGCTCAAATGTTTGAAATATTGTTAGGAAGTTTGGAGCAAAGTCCAAAATTCTATTAATTTAGGACACATACATTCCATTACATCTGTTGACTCATTCTACATTTTGCTTTAGATTTCTATAAGCAATGTATGTATTTTTTTTACTCTAACTATCCTGGAAGAGTATTCTAGCATTGCATTATTTAACCTTCAGACATGCTGTGAGCACATGAC